>VJOZ01131531.1:214-18595 GCA_009801055.1 Stichopus horrens | reverse complement strand
TCTGGACTATTCTTTTAAAGTACATCGCAGCTGCACCTAAACTAAAGGAACCTCCTAGATTGACACACCTCTAGCTATTTCTGAATTTGTATCACTTCAGCTAACCTAAGCTAAAAGTGACACATTTTGTGCAAATTTGCTGCTTGCCTTCTTTGATTTACATGGTTTGTTACACCATTTTGCATTGCTCTATGTTGACTAAACTTCTTTTCTCAATTGATGTCACTTCAACGAAGTGCAAACTACAAAATACTCATCAAAATGACACTTAATCTTGTCCTTAAAATGACCCATTTACTAGGTGCAAGGTTACATTCATGTTACAAGTAGGGCCTTTGCTATACTGAATTCCACCAAAGTATGTTCACCGTTTTGCTTATGGAAACTTGAGAATTAAACCCATCCTGTACCAAGCTTTAACATAAATGTAATAGCTCTGTAATATTGGATATATTATGCCCATATAGTGGTTTCAACAGTACTAAGGAAGGGCAGGGAATATGAAAAAAAAAATCCCAATTTCTGCTATGTTTTTGCTTGTTTGTCTCACAGGGCCCAACAGTTCAACCCCAATCCAGCAGCACCAGTTCCAAAGACCTGGGAGAATGCCCTCAAGGCTCTGGAAGAAACCAGAGACAAGCTCGGTGATAAGAGTCTCCAAAACAAATTGCCAGAGAAGAAGGGAAAGAAAGATGCCAAAAATGCTTCCACCCCAGCTGCTCCACCACCACAGCCACCTCTTCCACAAGAACAAGAACAACAACAGCAACAGCAACAGCAACAGTACATGGCTCAACAACAACACCAGATGATGCAACAGCAATATGGTAACCACTTTATCCCCAAATAGTAGATGTAGTTTGGAAATACAGTTCTGTAGCTTCTGGTGTTCTGCCTGATCTTCCTGCTTCCTCCTGTATTTAAGGATCATCCTACTCCCTCTACAACAACAACAAAAAATGTGAAGCTGTAGTACCAAGGATACGATAATCTAAGATATTCGGTAACAACTAGTCAATACAATTTCACATAAGTGATGTAAGCTACATGGTAGCCACTGTGTAGCATGAGCTTTGTGTTTATTTGTGCCTCTGGAAGTGTGTGCAAAGTGTCAGCAACTGCTCCTTAAACCAAGCACAAATGTCCCCATAGTGTTTTTGTAGCAAATGCTACTGATTTTAACCTTGTTTTGGCAGTCAAACCACGTGGATGTCTCACCTCTCAGTGACATTTTGAGGGTTTTGCTTTGAAGAAGTTGATGTCACAAAATAGCTACAGAGGTATTACTGCATGTAAGGGAATGTGAGAAAAATAAAAGAGCATATACTCTGTCACTTCAGGCATGAAGTCACATCCTGTCTCATTGCCGAGACAGGATGGGCGAGATCCCACCTTCAGCTTTATTATTTTAGAGATAGAACTGTGTGCATGGCTCAGAAAATTGTGGTCATAATATGAAATTTGCAATAGTGATCTAGTCTTGTTGCCATACACAGTTCTTTTCTTTTTTTCTTTTTTTTTTGCGGGGTCCCTTCAACAATCTCTGGACAGTGTTTATAGTGCTCACATGATTTGTAACATTGAGGTTTTTTTTTCTCACAATGCTATTACTCTCAAAAATGTTATTCCTTCATCTATTATGACAGCAAATTACTACAACCAGTATTCACAGATGTATCGACATGGTTACCCTGGTGGTGGTTACCATGGTTATGGGATGGGAGCAAATATGCCAAACCAACAACAACAGCCAATGATGCCACCAAACTTCAACATGGGACAGGTAAGAAGCAAGTGTGATGACAGTTCGACTGGGGGGGGAGGGGAGATGGATGGAGAAGTGTCATCTTGCCTGTATTTTCACATAATTGATATTGTCTAACTCACACACATGAGTTATGTGATGAAAAACACAGCTGCCATTTGAATCACACATACATTGGTACATAGCTCTTTAAGTACATTCTATTGTTCTCTTTCCCTTACCTTCATCTTAAATTGTATTATCTTTACAGTGAGTATTCATCTCTTTATTGTGATGTATAGCAACTTGTGATGACTGCTTTGTTTTTGCATGGAACAAGGAGCCTGTAAAATGTTGTATATTTGTGATTCATCTCAGTTACCTCAACATCTTTCCCTACAGCCAAACATGTATCAACAGTATCCACCTGGTTATGGCTATCCTGGGGCATTCCCTCCGAACCATCCAGCAAATTTCAATCACATGGTGCCTCCCCCACCTGGTCCAAACTACATGCATCCACACCCACCATACCCTCCAGGAGCACCCCCTAATCAGAACCACAGAGGTCCATCGACCGGTGCCCCCAAAGGACCGCCAAGTGGACAGGACCCCAAAGCAGAGAGCCAGGATCAGCCTCCCAACGAAAATAGCAAGCAAGCTGGCAAAGGATCCGCACCAAGTTACGCCGATGTGACCAAAGAAAACAAAAAGAATAAACCATCAAGGTGGAGTCAGGATCCAAAAATGACAGGTATGTAAGGCAAAGATAACAAATACCAATGAAAGTGCTTATCAGAACATACAGCCAGCTTTCGTTTTAATGATTCTTCAAATTGGTGTGTCTAACAGAAGCAACTCATTCATGAGACAAGACAAGACAAGACAAGGTAGTCATTTATCATGTCATGTTTTTAATGTAACAAGTTGTCATGAAGTCATCAAGGAAGGATTTAAACCTTTAAAGATGACCTAAAAGCTGTCATTAAGTTTGCCAAAGCACTCGTGGTTTGCTCCTTTGGTCATCATAACAGATAAATTTCTCTTTTCCCTTCCCAGCTGCCCCTGGAGCACAGGGTATAAAATTCAACCTTCCGAAGCGCAACAACTTCAGTGCAACCTCCGGTGGCAACAAAAACCCCTTCATTGGACCAAAGATGCCCCATAAAAATGAAAATAACGTGAAAACAGCAGATAAGCCCTCAAATGCTGTATCAAAGCCAGTCAGAAAGGCTATTCCAACGTAAGTTATCTATTACAAAAGATGTGATAGCCACAGAAAAATATATGTATAAAATAACTTATTATAACCTCAGTAGTCAAGACTGCCCTTGAAAGTTAAACATTCCTACAAGTTTTTAAATTCATTTCTTACCTTGTCATCAGTGGTCCAAGTTTCCTGTCTAATTGCCAAATGTTTTAATCTTAATGGTAAGGCGCTTTTGATTGCTGCTGACCCAGTTGTAATATTGTTTCTGTTAACATATATATTTTCTCTTGTTTTCTTCTTTTCAGGCCAAAAGATTGGCCAAATGACCTGAAGTAAGTAACATGATGTTAGATGAGCAGTTTTGTGTATTTGACAGACAAAAGTTCAAAGAAAATTACAGTCGTATTTTAAAAGACAAACGATTGATTAAGATGATTGAGTGCTCGGTAGAAATGTCTTTTCAAAGGTTTTACCTCGAAATCTGGGAGGATAAGCTTGCTGTGTAGTAGTAGCTATGTTTTCGTTGTTGTTGTCAGTAGGTTGGCATAAATGTGACCTTGTAAATGGTGCATTAAGTGGATAAATCAAGAAGCCATTAAGTTTTCGCCAGAAGGAAGCAAATCGCTTTTCTAACTCAATCGCAACTGTTCGTTGAAATCACACAGTTCATTTTGTATCAGCTGTGCCCATGATGATGCCTCTGTTGCTTAAAATTAAAAAGAAGCACCCACTCTTCTCACTCCCCCCAGGGATTATGTGCAGCGAGCCTTCGCAAACTGTAACACAGAGCAAGAAAAGGACGCTGTGGAGAATTTCTTGCACGAAGTGTTGACGACTGCTACTGGAGATGGGACCGTTTATCAAAAGGACTGGGCAAATATGGCGCTACCTTTGTAAGTATTTCTTTTTCGTTCCAAAGTTTGATTCTGCTGTCATTCCAGAAATCAATAATATTGTATGTTTTAATTGTTAATCCATCAGGAGCTTGGAAGTGCTTACAAAGTCCATGAACTTATGGCTTTCACCAAAAAAAATCCATGTTAAAATTGGAAAAAAAAAAAAAATATTGTAAAATTTTTCTTCATAGTCTAGTAAAATAGTTATTTAGCTGATTTTGATGACACTTCTGCACTATTTCCACATTTTGTTTTCTCAGACTATTTGAATTTGAGCAGCAGGCACCTATTGTCACTTAAACTTGGTTCTTGTAAGTTTAACAACATGATGCAACTTACTCAATGCTTTGCACTGTGTCAAATTCCTTCAAGAAGAGATTCGCAGGTAGGGTCTAGACCTCTCAAATTTTATTTTTTTTTGTTAACGTGTCTCATGAAATCTTAGTGAGAAGAATGAAGAAAAGAAGGAAGATACATCAGCAACAATAGCCCCCCCGGTTCCTTCTTCCAAACACCATTTGGAGCAAATCAAGGCATCCAGGTGGGAATCAGACAGTAACCAGAACAGGAGGCCACCACCACCTCCTCAAACGCTGATGGGTAAAGCTAACAACAATCGAAAATTCCCTGACAGTAGAGATAGGATGCAGCGGCCCACTAGGTACGGGAGATACGACTATGATAGCAGCGAGGATGAAGCCCTCGGTAGATCACGTAGCAGGTCGAGAAGTCGTTCCAGGGGTCGTTCCCGGAGCAGGACCAGGAGCCGTTCCAGGTCGCCGTATTACAGAAAATCCAGTAGAAGAAGAAAATCTAGAAGGTAGTGCAAAGGGTGAAATGAGAACATGTAAAGAAATGAAAGAAAAAATATTGTGCTTGGCTTAAGGAAAAAAAATCATATTTTGAAACCAACATTTGTGGACAAAGAATGGTAGATTATTCCAAATAGGACAGTATGGTAGGGGTCATTCTAGGGGCCTTTACTTAGTCTAAGAGAAGTGTCAACAACAACCAAATTTCAAACAGCAACCAAAGTTTCAACAGCAATGAAAGGGTCAACAACAATGAAAGTTTAAACAACAGTGACAGTTTCAACAACATAAGTTGAAACAACAATGTATGACTCCCCCTTTTGCATTCCATAGCTACATTGCAATGAACTTATATCTTCTCTCATGAAATTGGCCCTCCCAGTTTGTACAGGTACAACCAGGAATGTCATTTAGCATTTCAACACACTGTCTTGATTAAGAGACAACAGGATTAACAAACTCCTGCTTGTTTCAAGTAAACAGTAAACATCACCTGGTACACCCAATGCTTGTTATCAATCATTTTCTGTCCTCTCTGACATAAAGCAACTCCGCCCTTCATTCTTCTCTCATTCCTCAGCCGTAGCTCTCGAAGCCGAAGTAGAAGCCGCAGCAGAAGTCGCGGCAGAGGAGGAAGCAGAAGCCCTTCCCAGTCTTCGGACTACATATCCCTCTCGACGGGGAAACAGTGGGGTAAGGGAGGCAGGGGAAGAGGAAAAGACAGAGGACGGGGCCGTGGTGGAAGAGGCAGGGGACGAGGCAGGGGAAGAGAAGATGGAAAAGATGAGACCTCTCCTGCTGCATTGCAGAAGGGAAAGAAAGGAAAAAGAGGCAGAGGAAGGTGAGGAAAGAATTTGTCTGAAACACCTGTGTGCATCTTTTAAAGTTGGTAGTATCCTTTACCATGGATTATAATTTGTATTGAAGATGAGATGGTAAGCCAAATGATGTCTTTCCTGTTCCACCGTAGCTGGTAGATTACTGCATTTTTATCGGTAAGAGTCCCTGAATTTGATTTCGAAGAACATACCAGTAGCACGAGTGTGACCATCCTCATCCATTGTCTTTCTGTGCACGTTCTCAGGGGTAAGGCAGGTATGGTCGGGGAGATAGACGACCCTTTCTTCTCTGCCAAGATGCAGAAGAGAGCAGCCCGTTTCCAGGATATGCTTAAGGAGGATGAAACCCCCACAAAGAAGCAACGCAAAGGGAAACTGTCCATCCAAATTAATAACACAGTGAGTACAACATGAGTATCTTCTTGTGTCAATAGCACCGGTTGGGTTGTGCTTGAAGATGACCTGTTTGTGAGGGCATATTTGCGAGAGGTCATAAAAAATAAGAGTTTCTGCCGTTAAACTCGATCATCTAAACATCAATACAATTTTGTTGGACCACTCAGCCCACATTGTGGAACGTGAAATACAGTGAACTCAGTTGTCGTGGAGACCTAACATAGATCTTTACATCTATGAGCCAAAACTTGCTTGTTCACACAAGGGAGATGTTATCATACCTCGATTTTGAAACAGTTTTATGGTTGTTCTTCTTCCGAGAATTCTTATACCATTGTTAGTCGTCCGCAAGGAAGTTTGGTTGTTTGAAACACTTGTGTATGTAGCCATTTAAAAACAAGAATTTCAACAACTGTTTTCATTTAAGATATGTCCCCCATGTATTATTTTTCTGTTATAGTAAAAACAAATGCAATGCTAGAGACAAAGTACTTTATCATGACTGAAATTTGATAATGATTAAAGTTAAAGAGTCAATTGAAAAGCAGTGTAGTATTGAGTCTTGAATCAGATGAAAACAAGCTGCTTTATAATTCTTGATGTGCCGTCAGATACCATTCAAACATTCTTAAAATATAGTCATTTTGGTGTACAGCTTGCTGACTTTACTTCCAGGTTTGTCTAATATGATTCTTGTTTGGATACATGGAGGTTTTCTGAATGGTTACGTCCTAAAATAACCCATAACTAAATCCATCCAAGCATGTATCCCAAATGAGTGGTCTACATTCATTCTTTACAAAAGGCAGAATTTAAGGCAGGAATATCTGCATAAATGTTTAGCAGAATTGAACTCCGTTGAAAGGGGTGATCGTTTGTTTGAGTGTGACCACTAAAGTCTTGACAAAACTGGTTTCCCATTGGATGACCAACCTTTAACTGTTGGTTGTTCATACAGAATTTTATTTGTCCAGAACAATCAGACAGCCATGGAAGTCGAACCCTCTCTATGGCCACAAGTGCAGAGATTTCTACGGCCATGTTATAGTGCTGTTGTGCATTGTTTGCACCGCACAAAATGCAGGATTGTCCCATATCCTGAGGATGATAAAATCATCGTAAAGTTTGCAGGATCACTATCTTGATGATGTGAAGTAGTAATATATAAAGTCACTGGCTTCCTCCACAATTGTGTTGGTCACTAATCGTCATGAAATGACTGTCCTCCAAGGCCCGAATTAGTATGCCCATTAGACACTCAACAGAGGGACAAATCACAAACGTTTCTACTGAATTTAACGTGAATGGCGATAAAAGGGTCATCCTCATTTTATTGGTCTGTTGCACCTAAGTGAGTTATATATTCCTGGGAGTCACATGTTTTTGCATCTTCTCCTTTTTGTCTTTCTTTTCTTGCAGAACAATGAATCAGATGATATAGAATGGTCATTGGAACCTGTAGCCGGAACTTGTCAAGACATTTTCAAACATTATCTCAGGTTGACCACAGTAAGTAGTCGTCATTTTCAAACTGTTGTCATGACAACACAGTTGCTGTCAGCCAATATTTTCCTCGCATCCAGCAATCTGTTGCATCTTAAGTACTGTAGACCATTGGTAGAAATGATTTGTTTCTGAACAACCTTGTTATCTTCATGTAAGGAATCCACAGACAGATCTAACATTTTGTTAGTGTCTACGTTCATTGCGTCAGAACTTGAGGGACAGCTGGGTCAGAGGTGGGGAATCCCTGTATTCATCATAGAAATGGAAGCTTGGAAAGCCAATGTTATGTGAGGGAGATGTAACATGTAAAATGGCAGAAGCTTTCATACTTGAAATTATGAAAGAACAAAGCAAGTACCCTGCACATTCATAACAGAGACACACAAAAGGATTCTAGAACAATCAAAAGATACAAGCATAAAATAAAAAAAAATGGCAAATACCAAAAAAAAAAGAAAAAAAATAGGAAATAGGAGAAAAATGGAAATTGTTCCATACTGTGTTAGAGTTTGTGGCAGTGACACATGATTGCACCTGTGTATTTTCATCAGGCTCCGAATGCCAGTGAAGTCCGTCCAGTGGAGGTCCTTAAGAAGTCGCTTGACGCTGTGAAGGCCAAGTGGCTGGAGAAGAAGGACTATGTATTTACATGCAACCAACTGAAATCTATCCGCCAAGATTTAACTGTGAGTTACTGTTGTTCTTTTTTTTTTTTTTCTGTCATCCCTCTCTTTGGTAGTATGTTTCCCCAGGTGCATTGATACATGTGTTGGTTGCTTTAAGTAGTAAACCATTCCTTTCTGTGTAATGTAGCAGTGACTCCGAAACTAGTCACCCAGTTTTGGGAATGTACGCAATCAGCATGAAATTTCGGTGAGCCAATCAGATGTGTAGTTGTTCTAATTCATTTCCATTCTTTCATTGTCACAGTACCCACTCTAGGAGGCTTTTACCCTGAAAGAGGTTTTAAGCATCACAGGTGTTGCGGTGTCTTCCATTGTTCCTTTAAATTTAGCTAATATGTTGAGTCATGCAGGTGTTTATAATTCTTTGATATGAGGGTAGTCTAAAAACGACTGTTGAGTGATTTTGCAGGCAGTTGAATCATTTGGTATCGCGTAGAGACACCACCCAAAATTCTCAGTGTGCAGCACTTGTACACACTCATTTTCTTTCAAAAGCTTTCTTTCAAAAGCTTATGAGAAAATTTTAAATTGCCCTGTGAATGTGGAACACAAATTATTCTTTGCAGCTTTGACAGTCACTCAATAACGAATCCTTTTTGATTTGCACCAAAGTCCCCCTCATCTCTGGATCTCCATGAGGGAGCCATGTTTGATAATATTGACACAGTTGTTTTACATTATTTTGCATCTGTTTGTAAAGTAACTACTAACAGTTGTATGGAAAATAGAATTTTGCCGTACAGTTTGTATTTCTCTGTTTATCTGTTTGTGGCACTCAGGTCCAAAGAATTCGTAATGGCTTCACAGTGAAGGTCTATGAAACTCATGCAAGGATTGCCTTGGAGAAGGTTAGTTGCACGTTTGCTTCCTTTGCCACTGCAACTATTTAAGGAAGACATCACACAATGTAATCATGTTACAAAATTCCAGTCATCTTTTGTTTTTGTCACTGCTCTTCCAGATCTAGTAAGTTTCAAGTGTATTCTTATTACTTTCAACACTACACAAAACCGCCTTACCTTTGCATCAAACAGGGTGACCGAGAAGAATTTAACCAGTGTCAAACGCAGCTCAAGTCTTTGTATGCTGAAAACATTCCGGGAAATGTGAACGAGTTCACTGCCTACAGAATCTTGTATTATATCTTGACAAACAGTTCTTCAGGTGAGCATTAGAATACAAATTGGAAAATTTCTAGTTTTACCATCGAAGGAAATCTTAGCTTTTGTAAAACAAAATTAAAAAGCTCTTGATGCTTCTACATTAAATTCTTCTTTGCTTTACTTTAACTTCATTTTATCCATCCTGTGTAGATTAAATGATTGAAAATGCATTTTGCTAATTGTTTTTTTTTTGTCTTTTCTCCTTTTGGCAGATATAACAACAGCTCTTTCCAAACTTTCACCGACGGTGAAGAGCAACGCAATGGTGAAGCATGCCCTCGCGCTCCGCACTGCTGTAGTTTTATCAGATTACCATAAATTTTTTCTCCTATACAGGTCAGCTCCCAAAATGTCTCCTTACCTGATGGACATGTTTGTGGAGCGGCAACGAAAAAATGCAATCAAAGCAATGGTGAAATCGTACGTATATCTTTGTTTCTCTTTCTCTGTTTTGTTGTTTTGTTTCCCCATCAAGAAGCTGGTAAATAACTACAAAGAACAAAGAATGGTATCTTTCTATTTGCGTAGTTTGATGCTGTTTTCACCCCTCCCTGTGTGAGAATGTAGTAATATTCAACATGGTTTTGTTCATATCTCAAGCTGATTTGAATTTTGAGATGAAATGTTTCCTGCAGAGTCACGTTGTTTTCACATCAAAGATGCATCTGTCTTTGTGTATTTCATAATGATTATCAGTTAAAGAAAGTAGGTAAGTTGCTTGCATTAATCAATGTTGAAACTGTTGCAATTTAGTCTGTGGCAGTTAAAATGAATGGCCCAGTTGAATTTATGTATGATCCTGTCAGAATGTATTTTAATTATCATTTGACCACTGATATCATACCGCATTCTTCTATTTTTACTCTTCCAAGAGTTACCTTTAATAACAAACTATTTCTCTAAAATACTGAATAGTCTCATCATGGATTTTCATCTTTGTCAAAATTGTTAGACCTGGCCAGCCAAGGCATTTGCTCTGAAGAGTGAAATAGAACTGACCTCAGTAGTGATAAGTGTTGAAAAGTGACAACTTATGGTGTAAGATATTAAAACAGCTTCTGTGACATGTTCTAGTAACCTTAAATTCAAGTGTATTCGTGATTAGGGAGAGAGGAAAAAATAGAAAGTGAGTGTCTCTGCAAGAAATTTGATTGGCTGCCCTATAGATGAAAATGTTTGATATAAAGTGAACTTTGCTGTAGGTCAGGCATGTAGACTTTCTGTCAGTCAATCTGTCAGTTAAAACAAATGACGGTAGACTGCATGTATACATTTGTGTATGTGAAGTTTATGGTAAGTTATTGATTGTGTTTTAATTTCGCTGAACTAGATAGTTAAATAAGAGTTTTGAACTGAAGTGATGGTAGGTATACTTTCCTCTTCCTTAAGCAATTCAAATGAGATAAAGAAACTCAATGCAACGCTTTAAATATTAAACTTTTAAATGACGGAAACAGTGTTTTAATTCCTCTTTAGCTGACTTACTTCGTTGTTGTTTTTGTTGTTGATTTATTAAAAGGTGGCACATTTTGCAATATGTTGCATGTCTCTCTTTATTGCAGGATAAGTGGTAAGGTGTTCCTGCATTTCCTTTTTTTCAGTAGAATTCTGATTGTACTTATTTTCCTTTTTATATCTTGTTTATTTTTCATGTGATGGAATAGTTTAACTAACTCTGTCTATTCTCCCTACCATCTCAGATACAGACCCAACCTGCCCGTAGCCTTCATTCAGAACGAACTAGCTTTTGAGAGTTCTGAAGACTGTCTTAAATTCCTGACTGATTTAGGGGTGACGTTAACTGATGACAAAGTCAAAGTCAACTGCACACAGAGTCAAGGGATCTTGCAGGCACAGTAAACAGGCCTTCACTTTACATTTCCATGCACTTGTATAAATCCATCAAAACGAGATGGGAGGTTGTGTTTTCCTTGTTTTTCTAACATCTTGCAAGAGCTTAAAAGGAGCACCAGATTGTGTGGAAATTTGGAGAGAGCCAGTTTTGCCGTTCATTGGAATGATTGTCTTAACAGATGGGTACTCATGCCAGTACTGCAGGAGGCATATATTCCTGTCTTTTCCTGGAGAAATAGAGACCAGAACTGCAACCAGAACTGCAAACAAGATTGCAGAATTTTATGTAGAGCTCTGCAGCATGTGCATCTTTGAAGAGAGTTACGTACGCATATTTTTCGGATGAAGGACAGATGCTGTGAAATATGTTGGTAACACAGGACAATCTTCTAATGCCACTTCCCAAAGCGGTCACAAAATGGTCACCATCCTGACTACTACTGTTGGAGTTAAAAAGGTTATCATAATCTCATTCTTTACGGTTAGGGAGAGAGACTCGATCAAGTTATTACGATTTTGTGGATGTTGCGAAGTGAAGTCGTTAATTGAGCGGAGCAACCTTTTCCATGGTATCTAACTTGATGTGTGGGTAACCTATAACATGGATGTCATGATGAATCAACACTGAAATCAACTGTGCATCATTTCTTATTATAAACTGATTATAAGTTGACCTGGACAGTGCACGACAGAAGTACGTTGGAAGAGGGGAAAAGCAAGTGATTGTCAGCAATGCAACAGTGAACAGACTCTTCGTGCTTCAGTAATAAATCTGAATTAGATGAAACGATCAACTCCGTAAATATGTGAGAACATTCCAAACATTCTGGAACTGTCAAATACTTATACCTGCCTGCAGAAAGGAGCTATTCAGAGCAGTGAGAGAAGAACATGGATAATATTTTACAGATCACGGACAGCGGCAAGTATTGGATATCAGGATTTCAAGTCTCCATTTTGTGATAACATATATTAAGGAAGCATGGTCACCATGTTTGCTCCTTGTTGCAAGATGTTAGAATTCAGGAAAACCCTGAAAGGACTGAATAGTTTTCAGTCGTACTGGCTTGGTTAAAAAACAAAATAATTCTCAGGGTAAATTTGAAATCTGAGAGTATTGTTCAAAGTTTTCCACCTTTAGTCCTTGATTGTGTATGGAAATGTAAAAGTGAATATTCGGCCTTGATTTGCGATTCCAGACGTACACAGCGGTGTTGTGAAAAAGTTCGCTAAAATGTTCTGTGAGAAAGAGTGAACTTAAAATTACATCCTTGGTTGGCTTGAAGTGGAAATGAATGATAAAATGAGGAATTAGAATGTATTGCTATGGTGATGGAAGTACCTTCTATTCATCTGTGTGCAGCCAGTGTATGCCCATCCTTGAATGCAGTCATTTCCCAGATTGGCCTGGCTGCTTCACCTCTTCGTCCTCCCACTAAATGCTTGTTTCAAGATATTTGATGCAAGGAAGACATAGGATTCATTTCCTCTCCATCCAATACCTATCTTTTCAACCGGAGGTGTGAGGTATGAACAATACCATTTTACATGATCATCATTGTCACCTTGGTGTTAAGAAGTAAAGGCAGCCCAGCAAACCCAATCTTGATTCGAATCATTCTTGAGGATGGCAAAAGAAGTCCCATCCAGATATCAACAAGGTTCCCACTTAGTCTGCTGCATTGTGGTTTCATCAAAGAGTTTACCATGTTATGTTGTCCAAGAGAGCTTGATATTCCAGCTAGGCACAACCTGACATTTGGTAATATCATTGTGGTAAATGTGGTACAAAACATTTCATTTGGAGAATCCTTACAGTAATTGGTATGAGCAGCATAGAGGTGGCCCATACTAATTCTGGAGATGCTATAGCACGGATGAAGTTTTCCATACTTAATAGAGATTATTACAGTATGATAGAAGACAACACACCTAATTTCAGAGATGTGCCACCAGTTGACCATGAATAAATTGTGCAGATGAGGTGCCACATTCCCTAGATAAATATCGCCAGTCTGAAGTTGTCACCAACCCCACGATACCAACCAAAAAGGAGAATTTCTTCCAGAAGAAATGAGTAATGGAAAGCTGTAAACCTGGAGATGCTGTGTGGGAGAAGAACCAGTTGAGCTGTACTAGAAGCAAATGTCACCACCCCACCATAAAGGAGAATTACTGCAAAAAAATGTGCAGTAGAGGCTGTCAACCTGGAGGACCTCAGCAGGAGAACCAATCGGCCGTACTTGCAGCAACTGTCACCAACCCACAGATAAAATCTTCAAGCAAGCCAACTTTTCAGACGCTGGTTTAGAAGAGGATGCAATGGGACCATGAGGGACCAGTTGCATCTCAGAGTTTCAGAGCACTTGCAGGAGATCAAAGCATTCAAGGTCTTATTTTCATGTTTTTCCGAGTATAGATTCCACTTCTATTCTGGTGTGTGTGTGCATGCATGAGTGGTAGAGTGCTTTTCCACTTGCTGTGGGTTGTCATCCTATATGGCAGTTTTCAACCTGCTTCTGTTCAGCAAGTAGTCCGATGTCAGCTTTCTCTTTCTAGCCAACTACTATATCTAGGAGAAAAACCCAAGTTATGCCCTTCAACTTTGAACTATTTAAAAAATTCTGACACTAGTGGTGGGGATATCACCAGCAGTTTTCAACTAGCCAGCCAACTTACCATCCTTGATGTCACCAGCCAGTCCTTGATGTCACCAGCCAGTCCTTGATGTCACACAACTAGTTATCAGATGTCCATAACGAGTTATTATACACAACCACCCGTGCGATATATGTTGATTACCAGTCCCGCAGTGACGCCAACCAAATTTCTATCTTCCAGTAGCCCAGTGGTGTCACACTACCCATAGTCAGATAGTATTCTTCAGATGTCAACAGGATCTAATTGCAACCTTCAAGTCTCCTTTTCATTTTCAAATTATGTGTCACTTTTTTTCAAATATGTCACCCTCAATGCTTCTTTGTGTGCTAGATGTTTCAAAAATGTCACCATGAAAAGCTGATGACAAGCTGATGACAAGCTGATGACAGGGTCCATCATCAATTGCAGCCGGTGCTCATGCGACTGCTATCAAGGTATGCACAATGTATTCAAGATATGCCATCAGGATGACGACTAATGCTGTCTATGGGAGATGTCAACAGGACCAGGAATGTCACCACAGATGAATCCAGTCTAGCTGAAAGTCTTGCAAGTGGGTGTACCTCTCCCCTGCTTGAGTTACACATGTGAACCAGTTGATAACCTTTGCTGCCGACGATCCTAATTCAACTGGTTATTTCACCTGCGGTTCTCTACTCTGGTTGAGCGACTCAAGATCATGTCAATAGGTTCCACATCTGCCACAACCGATGATCCTCATCCTAATTGGTGAAGAGAAAGTATTTCAGCTGGGTTATGTCTACCCTGGTGGAGGTACTTGGGACGTCGACAGATTGTCTACTGTCACAAGATGATGCTGGTCAAACAGGTGTACAGGACCTGTTTCATCTGGGATTTATCTATTCTGATTAAGGTACTTGAGATGTCAACAGGTTTGCAGCTGTCACAAGGGACAGTCCTCATCTGACAGGTCCAAAGGTATCTTTACTGGGTCATATCTATCCTGGTTGAGATGCTTGAGATGTCAACGTATCTGCAACTTTCGCAGCAGATGAACCCTGAGCCACAAGATCAGTCTCTATCAGAATGCTGCTGTGCCCCAACTACTGCATCCATGGTGATGTCTGCCTGTCCTTGGATTTGCTGTTCCATTTCTATCTCAGTGGTCAACAACTATCCTGGACCAGTAAGTTGAGATATTCCTGTTATCCTTCAAGTTTAGACACTGATATAATAAGAAAGATCACATTTTCTTCTGTTCTTCTACATGGGGGATGGGAAAGCAAAATTGATGTGTTGTTTGTTTTTGTTTTTTTGTACTGTCCATGACGTCATGGACAGGACCTAGGCATGCTTCTCATTTTTGAAAGGCACTTCTTTCGTTTAATGTTTCTTGATTCACAATAAGTGGTTTGCTCTACAATTGATGCCATTGTGTTGAGCAAGTTATGCAGACCAGAACAAGGTTTTTAGGTAAATTTTGGTTTTAATTTTGCCTAATAAGAGCAGTTTTTATTTTGGCAATTATATTTGTATTTTCTTTTTTTGCAAATGAAGGATTTCAATAAGTCAAACTTTCAATGGTACACTGTACATGCAAGCATGTATCTCATACCTCTGTATGTGGTCGCGGTCCCTCCGAAGAGACTTTAGACACTCTGCATGTGTAAAATACACATCCCTACATGAATACCATGCTACGGAGCTATAGTCCACAGTCATTTACTGTTAATCAGGAAACTGCTAGATTGTTCCAAAAGAGTCTGGTGCACTAGCAATCATGGACAGTAGGTGGTTGCTATTTTCGTAACCACTTTTTTAGTTTTCATTGCCTTTGTTAAGTTTTCCTGTATTTGCTCCAATCTGCTTTATTCATCAATGATCCTCTTTAGTCTTTAGATTTTAACACTGCCATCATGAGTACAAATTTCTAACTGAACCATGAAGGCTTTTGTGTTTTCTTTCTTGGTGTGTAAAAACAACTTTTTGTTAATATACCTACCCCCACCCCCAAAAAAGGGGGGAAAAAACAACAGCGTTGGAAGATGGAAAGGAATGACCAGTAAAGAAGATGTGTATGACAAGTTGTGATAGCAGAAAACATTGACAATGTTAGTAGGGAGAGGTGGGTTCAGATATGTAGATAAAAAGGGTGTATTTGGTAAGTTCATGTAAAATGACCAATTGCTGTACTATTTACACTGCACTACTTGCCTTGTTGGTTGGTAGGTTAAAATATTTTTCTCATGTCAGGAAGTCATGCACAATCATCATTTCTTGGTTAGTAAGAATGCTATTTAGTCTTATACTTGCTGTTGGGCTAGGCCTTCTATCTTTGTGTGTGCCTGTCATTTTTTTTTTGGGGGGGGCAGATGAACCGTAAGTGGGGTCATTAACATTTGTGATGTTTTGTAGATTACCTCTAGTTTTTATAATGTAAGTAATCACATAGTGACAATACTTCATAACTTGAAATGTGAGTTGCTGAGAAATGGCCAACAAGGGAATTGTCATACTAGTTTTACATGTTTGTTTGCCAGATCTTAATCTTTGCATAACTTTAACTTTTTGATCAACCACTTTTACGTTTATAAAGAATTAGATTACATCACACATTCTCGATGAAGTTGCCAATGTCTTGCTGTTCATTTTCTTTCTCCCCCACTCTATGTCACTTTAAGTGTAAGATGAGTTTTAGGAGGGAGAGGTGGAGGGGGGAGGGAAGCTGGCTGTGACAATGGATATTCCATAGACAGAAGTGAATAATGGAAGAGTTCTTGCATAGGGATAAGCTTTTACAATTAGTGATAAATATTTTGCTTGTTAATGTGCATGTGCTTTTTGTTTCAGGCTTCCCTTTTGGTTTTTGTTGGGGGGGGGGATTCCAGAATGAATTGTTATTTCTTTGTGAAATGCACTCTTTATGCTTTTGTCAGGTAGTATTGTCATTATTTCACAAGTCATGTCATAAGAGAGAGAGAGAGGTCATGTTGTGTCGAATATCTGTACAAGAATTGTGTATGCAGTCTTTGGTAGATCACCGTCCTTAGCCATTGTAACTGAATTTTGCAAGTAGTGGTAAATTTGATGTATTTTACCAAAAGGATTGTCAATCTGTACCTTCATACAGTCATATTTGCAGTTTAGCGTGAGGAGAGGGTTTGTAATATTGTGTGTTATCTTTCCATGAATTGTTACTTGCATTCTTTCCTACCATACCTTTGTTACTCACTTTAATGGAATTTGCATAAAGATTTGTATAATGTCTGTTTGTTAATGTGTTTGCCCTCTTGAATAGTTTGCCGCTGCACAACGCACTCACTAAGGATATTAGTCAAATGTACTGAGTCACCCACTTTTGCACCATCATGGTCCGTCAAATGTATTTCATGAAGGTTAATTGACTGCCAATTAACTGCTATTTGTGATATACTATGATTGGTTATTTGCAGCTCCATCATGAAACACTAGCTGCTAAGGGTAAGACTGCCAAGGTTATCATTACATCATGTAGCCATCCAAATGTCGCAAACATATTTCACATAAGTAAAATGACCTTTAGTTAAATCTGTTTAAATCGATGATTGCATCTGCAGAGTGTGTCTTTAAATTCCTGTTCATCTTTACCAGTGGTGGTTAATAGCTGACTGTCACACCTAACCGTTAGTTGAATATTATTTTATGCTGTGAGGTGTGACTGCGTGGACATGCAAGTTTAGGAATAACTTTGAAACATTGACAACAATTGCATTTATTTAGGAACTTAGAATATAAATTAGAAAGTTTAGCCAGTGCCATTGGTCAAGCTTATATATAAACCAGCTCCTATTTTATCTCTCTCAAAGTTATTGGAAGGCCAAAAGTTGGGACGAAAAGTGCACGTTTGCACTTTAACCATGAGGTTTTTAAGTTAGTGACCCTGTCAACAATGAGATAGCATTTCAATAGTTTAGCATCTCAGATATAATGGGTCTCTGGGGAGGTAGAATTGTAAAATACCACAAAGTGTTTGTCAGATATGCACACGGGTGCACTTCTGTCACTACTATACTAAATAACTGCAGATATTGTGAGTTGACCTTGGAAGAAACTTAAAGGCTGTGTCTGCTTAAGATTCATCAAGCATTTAAAGTGTACATGTGTCTATATTTATTTTGAAATGATAGTCTAAACTCATCTTGAACAATTTAGTAAATGTAAATTCATGTATGCATTTTCTTCCGTAAGGCCCACTGTATTATTATATAATGATGTACATAGTTTGTATATTTGTTGTAAAAGTCGAAGAAAAGAGAAAGAAGTGAAAAACAAACGAACATCAAATATGAATAAAAAGAAGATAGAGAAGTCTGAAAAGAGATTTCCAGCAAACTACCGTGTTTGTCATTTGTAACGTGAAGTTGTTTTCTTTAGCCTCTTTCCCACCACTTTAGTTCTTGCAAACCACAATTTAGTGCTAACCTCATTTTAAAAAAAAAAAAAGCTCGTCATTGCATCTGTGATGTCACTTGCGCTGAGATACATTCAGCTAACAAACGATCAGGCCTAAACTTCAAACAGTAACGGACATAAAACTGGTCGACTTTACCACGCGAAAAGCAGTGGCGCAGCTACTTCCACCCCTCACCTACCTCCTCCATTTTTTGGGGGGGG
>VJOZ01131373.1:820-14113 GCA_009801055.1 Stichopus horrens | reverse complement strand
AGAGTGATGGGGCTGACAAGTGCAGCCAAAAAAAAAAACATCAAAGGTAGAAGTAACATTCGACTTGCCAAGTGTCACACACTGTATTGTGTACAGTCTATCCAACTTCATGCTGTAGAAAATCTACAGAATGGGTAAAATATATCGTATATTATTGTAAATGTCTGTAGTGTAGTTAGTTTCAAATAACTTTGTGCACAAGTATGGAGAGAGTGAGCGTGTAATCCTAAAATAGGTTTTGACGGATACTTACATTGCAGTTCATGTATGTAAAAAAGTGCCAAGTCACAAATATTTTATCACATGTGTCATTCAGTGGAATATCTAGGATTTTGCAGTAGAGGGCGCTGCAGATGGACAGGAAGGGGGGGTTTGCTCTCAGAAGAGGATCAGATGCAAAATGGTGGCAGTTTTTTGTCTGCACTTCTTGATACACGTCTTTCTTTCATCGTTCCCCTTCTCCCTCTTCGTTTTTGCCCACCTTTTATTTTTTTCTTGGGTTCCAATAGAGAGGGAATGAGCCTATTGTGCCTTCCCCCCAATCTGCCACTGCCTTTTATCATAGGAGGACAGTACCTACTTCTTTACCCTGTCAGGGTGGTACTTCGATACATGGTGTATCAGTAGCTCCAAATGGTGGAAATTTCTCGTATGCAGAATAGCCTACCATTGTCTGCAGACCATTAAGGAAAATACACAATGCATTCTTTTTTTTCAATCTAATCACCATAACAACTTACATTTACTCTGAAAAGTTTCAAACAATAGGCAGGAAATTGAAAGCTTGCCCTTGATTTCCTCTGGTTCAGCTCATCTATCCAGGGCCTTGTGACCCTTGTCCAACATCTTCAGACCATGGTACGGTCCGCCTGGCGTGAGAATAAGATCGCAAATGGATCACTTCCGTATTTCTCTGTCAGAGGAAGTAGTTGTGAGCCGGAGCTGTCAAACAACGACTTGGTGTATTCGCAGTCGATGTGGCTATCGCTGGTCAAGCAATTCGTATGGAGTGTGCGGTACAACATCTGAAATAAAAAGAAAAAATGACGAATGTTAAAACAGATCACTAGGGGTTCCATAGATCTCAAATGATTTGGCCATACCAGTGTCCAGACAAAAGCTACAGAAAGATCGGCATTTTTATCGTCTCCAAGGGAGGGGTTTTTGCTTTGACGTGAGGTTCTTTCAGACTAATTGACAATGGGTCTGTGTGTGTGAGGTGCGTAGTATAATGGGAAAGGTGTTATGAAACAAAGGAAAAGAAACAACCCTGAAATGTTGTACATCAGTGCAGATGCAGTGATGCACATATTCAGTTTTCAGCACTGTACTACTCATATAAAGTTGTTTGTATAAAATTGCTAAATATAATGTTAAATTAAAGACATATTTAGCCTGTTTAATTGTAACTTACAGCACTTCAAGACATTTATAGCCGGCCACTGTCAATGATCGCAGTCTGCTTGTGTACTAAATTCATGCAGAGGTTCCTCTTACACACTTTAGAGGAACATACAGTATATGGTTCGTATGTAAGCTGATGCAGTATCTTGAAATGTTTTGCTCGTTCAACATCTCAGTACATACAGAAGTGTAGACAGACTCCCCCTTTTCTGTGGAGAGATTAATGGCATTTACACTCAATCATGTTTGTTTGGTTTGTTTTTTAAATTGTGTGCCAGATACTGTACCTTAACTCTCACTGTTGGAGTTTACATATACAATACAGTATGGTATTTTCTGCAATATGTTGTTGTTTGCGGTACGTAGAACTTACACTGGATGTTAAAATTATCTTTAGATCAAATCAACCTTGCATCCATCCACTCCATTGTGTTGCAAAATCAGATCTTCCCATTCTGTAGGAAAGCATTGTGACCATGATCCAGATCTGATCCTGATTACAGTGCATAAATATCAGATCAAGTTGAATTAATTAGCCTTGTGCAATCTGATTCTTGTTGTTAATCTTGTGGATTGCCTTAATTGTGGGACGGTTGCTTGTGTGTGGGTATGTGTGTACATATTTTGGAGCAATGCTCTTTCACTTGGCTAGCTGTTAAACTGTAAGACACAGTTCTGAAATATGTACATATTTTATGCCTTTTGGAGATAGCGGAGTAGGAATGTCATTTTTTTTTGCTTTACACAGCTGTGGACAATTATAGCACTGTGCAAAGTCCAAACACGGGATAAATACTGCACTTCCTATTTAGTGCCGTATGATTTCTGTGGTAGATGAAAAGTTTTATTCAAACCTCTTGAGCTCAACAGTACTTGAGACAACATATAATGTGACTGTGAGGCATTTGTCTCTGCAGAATGTTTCACAGATTTTATGCCTGATACAGTAGCGAACTTATGGTAGGTTTGTGAAGGAGTGGCACCTTTCTGCCAGGTAAAAAAGTATCTTTGTAGTAAGTGAAATGGTTTTAAGTTTAAAAGGTAAGTCATAGAAAGTTTGTATTAATATAAGCACATTTTCTACATGGTGTTGTAGCTGTCTATTAAACTTTCTCTTTTTCACAATTTTAACAAGTATGGTCTTTAAAAAACGTTGACAGATACAGGAAGCAACAACTGATCTAAGAAAAAGTCATAAACGTTTTGTCTTTTTGTAGAAACAATGCTGTTTGCTGAAGCATAAGGTGCACCCATATCTCATAGTGTACTCATGCAGTTTCCTCAAACTTGTTGACTCAAAGATTGGATTTTGTTTTCATATGGAAAGAGAGGGAACGAATTCATCTAGGACAATTGGATGTTAATAAGATGTGGACACCGTATACATGCATTTGTCTTTGAGTTCTATAGAGCTCTGCTAATTAAGACTACCCATCCTTCAGTTTTGGTTCGATGTATACTGTTCAAAAGATCAATTTGGTAATAATTTGTCTTCTGGGTCTCTGGGAAATTTTAATTGAAGCCACAAAGAATGGCATTATTCCTTGATGTTATCTTCATAGGGACATTGGTTATATTTTGCGATACTACTTTTGTACTACTTTTTGCTGGGATCTTTAGAACATATCTTTCCAAAGTAGAACCTTACAGTTCCATGGCTCTTTGCTTGAGATTTCGAGAATCACAGCCACAATGCTGAAACCTGTTTCAATACTCCTGTTGTGCTCTGTGCTCATTTGCTGACGTACAAGAACATACTGTGTACGGTACTGCAGGCAAACATGACGACTCTCAAAAGAGGAACCAAATTCCTGTTGTGTTTTAAAAATGACTGAATGTGTGTTTCACGATCAATACCAAATGGGTTGTTTTCTGTAATAATTTTATGCCTAATCTGTACCAGCTGGTGTCAACAGCTTTTCATTGTTTGGTGGACTGCTTCCATTAGTGACCTATCCATGCAAGCAGCGTTCAAACTAACCTTGCAGAGATAAACAGCTTATCGCACTAAGGGTCTCTCGGTGGGTACAGGTAAATGAATATCAAAATACCATGCTTTCGTTAATGACTTTTCCTTCTATTGTATTTTTTTTTTCGCTTAATTTTGTTTTTGTTTGTTTTTTTCCCTTTCTCAGGTATTGACATCAATCTGTCTACCAGCTTGACCTTGGACTGCAAAATAGGGCTTTGACTCCTTTCCTTGTAAGTGTTTGCAATCATATGGAGGCCAGGCTATATGACTTGCCAATTTGGCTGATGGTATGAATCACCAAGTATGAGTAGGTAAATAGAGTAACTATCATTAGATCTCCTAGTAACAAATCAAAGGTGTCTAGCCAGTTGTCACAGGATCACTTGTAGTCGAGGGTCACACCATCTATTGTTATAGCCATGTACAGGGAAACAATAGAACATTGTGAGATCAGTGTGTGAAATTTCTGCATGTGCGCTTGTTCTAATCTTTCTTTCTTTAGACTGAACTGTGGGTGTGTGAATTTATGTCTTCGTCTGTGCCATGTATACCCTCCATTGTTCCTGTGGCTTACACTGACACCTTCGTTGTGCATATATCCAACAGCTTCTGATGACTTGGCAACATTTCCTCCCCCTGTCTTGGAATGCTGTTCTCTTTATGCTAGAGACAAAATATCAATAAATTTGAGGGCCCATATGCTGCTCTTTCCCGCTCCTTTATTCATAATATTCCTTGTCCCTATCTTCAAATTAGATGTGGTATTTATTAGAATATAAACAGCAGATATAGCTAAATGTTTTGCCTGAAATAGCTTTCAATGGGCTTATGTGCGTACTACTCCCCTCTCCAGTTTACACATTATGAAGTGCATCCCAGTTTATGGCACTGGCCGTGGTGCCATTTCTGGTCACCAGTGGTCCCGATCGCTTCCGCTCGCTATTCTGTCTCTGCGATTGTGTACCGTGTAAGTCGTAGAGTGTAAACTCAATCGTGCCCTGCCCATTTTAGAAGATTTTATATATCTATAATCATTTGGACAGATCCCACATCAGGCTAGTTGCTATAATTTATGGATGTGCTAGATCTGAATTTCAGAGAGACATTGATAGAAAGGGTGGAGTGAGAACTACTGTACCACAAAGTCTGCTGAGATGTTGGGTTCATTACATGTTATGTAAATAATGTTACAACATATTCCTGCCATGTTCGTGCAGGAAGTCACTTGTAATCTTTTATTTGTAATGTACCCTTGTACTGCTTACAGTATCAGGAAGTCTTTTAACCAACTGTTATTGTTTCAAGCTAGATTATAAAAGGATCATTTGATTCTAGAAGGATATATATGTATTCATGTATCTGTGACCTAGCTAGCTTTTTCAAGTGGGTTCTAGCTGCTTATGTTCAGTTCATGCACTCTACATTCCAGGGTCATGAATAAATACCGGTTAATCCCGAAGGCTTGCACGCTAGAATTCTGAAACATCAAATTCGTCCAGTGTACGTGTGACTGGTAATTAGGTACTGGTACCATGAGAATTATTTCCGATTGGGTAATAGGTCCTTGTCTGTTATGGGTTGTTTGACTGCACTACATGGCTTCACACACCTTATCAAAGAGGAACTACCACCCTGTTCTGTCACGCTAATTTTATAATAGTGGCAGTCAGCCTGTTGACATGCTTGCACACTCACCCGCATTTCTGTATCATTTTCTCTATCATTCGTCGTAACATGATAGTGCAGAGTAAACAGTATTTGTAAAGATAAGTTTATGCAAAAGTTTCTTTTCAACAAAATTTTATTGCTTTGTAAAGGCTCACCAACTATTCAGTGATCAATTATCAGTATTTTTAAGCCACTTGTGCAAAGCACTATGCTACATCACTACATTAGGTAGTTCAAAGTTGCATGGTGTTGGTCATATAAAAAGAAATTTTATTTGGGACCACAGCCATTCTGATATTAACCTGAAATATTTCATATCATAGAACAAGTGAAGAAATAGATGAAAATGTTCACAGTGGCTGCTCTCTTTACTTTCATACTTGTAGTTTGGTCCTAAATTAAGACCTTATTATAGCCCTCAATCCATCATGTGCTGTAATGTTATAGTACCCTGATCTCATCATTTGGTTCCTATGTCTCCAATTCTCTTATTCGTAACAAAATTTTATGGCTATCATTTGATCTTGTCTCAATTGTACAGAAATTATCTTGTTAGCAATGAGCACAGCCACGATTCTTTACACAACTGTAGACTTGAGTGGATTTAGTGTCTTTTCTTTCTTTTTCTTAAAGTGGGAGTAATTTTCCAAAATAAGATTTTGGATCAGAGAAAAAAAAAACAGTCTTGTTCTGCAAAAACTCACCTGTACGTTCTCACTTGGGTGCTCGTAAACCCTTCAGTTGTAATTTATTAGAAGTGAATGAAAGCAAAATAGGTTTGTTTGTTAGGAAACCAAATCCTCCTACAACATGATTTGATTTTGGTATGCTTTCTTGAAAGAATATTACAAAATGGTGTTTAAATTGTCAAAATTAAAGAGAAGGAAGCATGGTGAACCTGGTTTAGCAAAAGGTTTTACAAAGCAGATTCACTTATAAAGACAGAAAAAACAAAACTAGAGAAAAACACACAGACAAAAGCACAAGTCCTGAACATGAGTACCAACCCCTGGTACTCTCCCCACAGATAAAAATGTTTGCATTAGAACAAGATGTTACAAAATGATGTGGAGTAGAAATAACAAACTCTTTCAAATGCCTAAGGAATGTCGACAGGGTTGGTAATGATTTTAAGTCACAATAGAGATTATTTCAAATCAAATGGAATGTAGCTAAATCCATTTTCAATAAGTAAAATATCTGTTGGTGAATACAGCCCAAATGATTAAGTACATAAAGTGTCAGTACTTTTAGAAGTCCATCAATTGTCCATTTTTCAAATGAAAGCTAGAGAATCATTTGTCATGTCTCATTACACCAGCGATTATTGTTTAAGATCAGAATTGGCATCGTTTTATTTTTGCTGCTTCAGTTTCACATGATGAGATCCTCAATCTCTCTTTTTCTGAAAGCATCTACCTTCCTCCAGTTGTGCTGGTGAGAATTACATCCACCAATTTCCAAATTAGTTGCAGCCACAGTGTTCTTGCAAAATAGCTTATCCGCTGTCTGTCATTTCTCGCTTGCATTCAGTTTTACCCTGATCATTTTTGCCAAACCTGGTCCAACGTCCAATTACGTACTGTTTGAAGAGGACTTGATGGCAAACATAACGCCCCGCAATATTTTTCAAAAATTCATCTCTATCTTCTTCTGCCAACAGATTGGCCGCTCACCCAGTGATGTGAGAGATTTCCCCGGAGACCGAACTACGGTTACGGGAGATTCAGGGAGGGAAGGTGCAGCTGTAAACTAAATTAAAGCTGAACGCTCGGAGCAACGGGTGGCTTCCTCCGACGACACGCAGGCTGGCCGCTGCTTCATCTGCCATCTCAGGCTCTCCTCGGGCTCTCCTCGAGGATCTCTGTTTGCATTCAGCGACTGGAAATCAATTTCAGCATACCATGCACTGTGTTTGACCCACGTAGGTTGGATGTAAATCCACATCCTTGTTAGCAGTCGAATAACCTAGAGTGAGGTTCAATGACGATTGATGACCTTGATCTCAAAAGCTGGTCAGTTGAGCAACACCGTGTAATCATTTAGTGAGGGGAGGTTATCCAGCTCCTGTCTTCATTTTCTGTGGTGTGGTGATGGACTGCTTTAAGAGCTTATCAACCACTCGATAAAGCAAATGCTGTTGCGACTTTAATCACTTTGGAAGCTTTGAGAACTTACACAATTTTCCTTCTAACCATTACAACTGGAACTTCTTGCATCTGTTAAGTCTGGAAGTCACTCTCTACTGTCTGGGTGAATTTTCATCATTATATTTTCGATTTTGTTTCACAATTTTCACAGACGATGCAGAATACGTTTGCGTTTTTATTGCCTGTCTCCTCTGCACAATTGCAAGTCATACTTGGATAGAGTTTTCTCTCGTGCAGAAGTGCGATTCAAGAAACCAAACTGAAAATGTTTTTCGTAGTGATGACAATTCGTTCTCTGGCCTGGACGCTGTTGAGCGTGGCTACAGTACTTATGCATATCATGGCCTTCATGACATCGTACTGGTTGTTAGGCCCTCTGATGGAGGAGATGCAAGATGAAGAGGGCACCATCTTCGTCTCCGATTGGAACACCACCGCGTTACCGTCAGATGGCTATTTTTACTCCACATCACTGGGGATTTTCACTCGCTGCACAGACATCTACTCCTCCACGAGTGCGAGAAACGGTTCCTTGTGCTATGCGTACGTCAGGGGGCTATCAGATTTTGCCAGCGGAGCCTGGGTGGTGATGGTCCTGTTGTATGGAATTGGACTGGCGATATTTGCAGGTACAGCCCTGGGATCCATATTGAGCATTTGTAAGAGGACCCTTTGCAACAAGAGCATCTTCACATTGTCTGCATTCGTGCAAGCAGTTGCTGGTGAGTATATGTCAGGCATCCTTTCCAGATTCATCTTCACAAGTTAGAGTGTATAGCAGGGATTCTAAGACTTAGGGCCGCATCCGCAGTTGGGGTTGCAAAGCAATTAACTCTTGCGCGGTTGCCGACTATGTTTGAAATGTTTGAAAAAAGTGCTACATGATGGAATAGGCGAAAAAAAAAAATAAACGAATACGAATTACATTTCCAAGCGAGATCTGTTGGGGTTTAGCAAATGACTGGATATGACAGATAGAAATGGGCAGACACTCACGCGGGTGCTACCTGAAGAGGGGTCGACAAAAGTAAAAGTTTGGGAACCCCTGCTGTGCAGGTCTCCACGTATTGACGGAGACCATGAATGTTAATTGTTTTGAACAAAGTGTAAGCTTCGCTGTGGTCTTGGCATCTACAGTAAGGTGCTTTAATTTGCCCTTAAAGTTCTAAAGGTCAAGCTAAATAGTTTCAAGTTTGTCATTCAGACGACTAAGTCACTTTAGTGCTTTGAGACAGATTTGCATTTTAGGTTAGTATACTGGAATTCATAACAGCTGTTTGGTGCAAAGGCCTTGCCTGAGGGTGATAACGGTTTCAGACCCTGGTAAAGAATGCCCGTTCAGTATTCAGGCCTAACCCCACCCCCTATCACTTTTCCCATTCTGTGATGTGTGACACCACTCTATCAGTCCATGCTTTGAACAACCACTCACGAATGGCTGGACATGGGCCACCCCTTTATCATTCCATTATGTGGACCATCTCTCTGCCATGATGCAGACTCTATGCTCTACCAAATCAGTGATGTTGCTTCACGTCAAGTGAACTTATTTCACCAGCAGGTTCCTTCCAAATTCATGTGTGATCTTCAGTCATGTAGTGAGCAACAGTGGCATATTGGTCATCACTCAGATATGTAACAGTACCACTGTAGCTGCTTTTGCTCTATTTTGGCACACATTGTACCTTGTTAAGTACCCACTGTGCAAGTGTACATCAACGCCATTTAACATTCATCTTGTACATTAACTTAGTAATAAATTCAATCACATTTTTGACACGTCAACAACGATCATGATGTATCTATCTCTTGAGCTTAAAAAACTTGGCAACGATTGACTTTTCCCAGGATCTTCCAGACAGCAGAGCGGAGCTCTGGCAAGTCATCTGGATAATTATTACCACAAAGTCACCAACACAAAAACAACATTCACTGGGGTATTGTTTCAGGTCAAGGTCGTCATTGGGGTCAATTAAGCAAGTAATTACAACTGCAAACGAGCAATCCATCAAACTCCAGATCAGTTTGGCATGATCTCAGATTTGCAGACAAAATTGCAATTCATCCACGCAGATGTTTATCTTTAAACTTCACTAGTGTAACTGTGAATACGATTACCACGTACGTGCGCTTTGGAGATTGTTTCAAGATGAGGGAAACTCTTCATTCTGTGGGGGAGATTGTTTCAAGATGAGGGGAACTCTTCATTCTGTGGGTGCAGTCTGTTTTCTGTAATGATAAATGAAAATCGATTAATATAACTAATGAAAGCAGGTCAGTGCCATGCACCTTGCATTGTGTTAACTGAATTACGCTTTGAAGGACCATAGTTTTGTTGTTTCATTAATGTAGTTCATTAAATTGCTCACAAATGTCAGTCCTTTCATTTATAAAAGGAGCAAAATATTGGAATTAACAGGGGACAAGAATTTCATGTTTAAACTTGAAAAGTAAGGGATTACCAGGAGTTTACATACATACATTTACATATACATATTATGTATGTAGTGGTTACATTTTTGTCACTGTACACACAAATGTGAAACGAAATGAGCGTACTTGAAATTTTTTTTTGAAATATTTGGAACAAGTACATTTAATAGACCAGACAAGAAGTTAATTATTGCTATTAAAATAGAAAAAGGCAGATTGAAAGATGAGGAAAGAACAGAAGGAAGATATGATTGCAGTAGATATGTGCATACTTCTTTGCAGTATGTACAGCATTACAACCCAAAATATGGGGAAATATCTTATAAAGTGTTATATAGTACTGTAGATGCAGTTGGTGAGGGAACGGCTGTGGCCTGGAAGTGAGATTTTGGAGAAAGGGGTTCTCATGGGAAACTTCTTTAGCATAGCAATTGTATCCTGATTATTAAGTGACTATGACATTTGTGGAACTAGCTTCCTCTCTTGCTCGGTGATGTCTGTTAAACCCTCGATCATGATCAATCAAAACTCTCAAAATGGCTCCCGGCCCCCATCAATGACTTAATATAAAAAGCACCAGTGAAGGAAGAAAATGATGTTGAGCCGTCAGTAGCTGTTTCCTTTGTTGATAATCAATTAAAAGAAATTAGTCAGAGACTTGTGGAATTTTAAGGGGAGACAGAAGATAGCCCCTGAGTTACCCTGTATTGAAAGCATCCATCCTTAAATAAAAAGATGCAAATGTTGATAGATTTGGTAGTTTAATTTTTGTGATGGTCATCTCCGTAAGTGGTTTCCAATCGAGATGCATCCTAATACACATGTGCACTGTAGCGGCATCCATGCACACTATACAGTTATACTACATGACATAAGTAGTATTCCACCAGTATTTTCTCCCCGAAAGTGCAAGGTACCCCAGAACGCTCAAGTGGCCTTTGTAAGCTAATCCATTGAACCAGAAGTTGGCAGAGTCTGTACGTTAGTCTGCACAGAATTACGTATGATGGTTCTCTGAGTCCTTTCATATACAGAGAGCATTCCCATTCATTAGTCTCCGTGGAGAATCCGTTGATCTCCAGTCTCTGTCCGCTGTTATCGTTGATTAAGTTATTAGAGATGATCACCATCGTAGGCCCTAGAACAGTCAGCTGTGCATTGTCCAGGTATTAGACGGTTGCATGTACAGATGAAAGCATCACTAATTACCACAGAGTGTGCCATTGACGTCAGGATTCCAGGCAATACCCTACCTCATCATCTGGGATGAAGAAAGATTTGGGTGGTCAGATAAATTCATATGATAGAGCTTTGTTTGTAAAAACAGAGCAAACCTTTTCACTGCGGTGGTGGGTGCTTGGCCGTAAAACGTACCTGGATGAAGATGTCACAGTTTATGGTACATATGTGTTGTTGCAAACTGTCCAGAGTACATCTTCAAGGATACATGTAGCGCCCTTTATCATTTCCATTGTCGTTACTTGCACCATGGCAAATTCAGGGGCAAAAAAATTTTAATTGGCGATACACATGAAGATCGATGTTTAGTTAAGTAATGGCCGAAGAAGACAAGGTGAAATAAATTTGTCGCTATTTTGCGAACGTTCAGAATCGATGTTGATTAGATTAGGACAAGTAAACTGCAGCTAGAGAGATGCAAGCACAACGCTCATTAAGGCCAAATGTTGTCAATGTATTAATTTGCACATGAAAGGAGTGACAATTGTACCATGATCATTACGTAAAGTCTTGAGTACTTGCAATGCCAGGTGTTTTGACCTGAAAGATGCACATCTGATAACAGCAGTCAATCTTTACAAACTGAAATCTGTATGGGGTCGACCTTACATGGTGTAATCTTTTGCGTTCTTCGTAGACTGCATGCAGTATTGTATTAAATACTTGCACCTAACAATGCCCATGCAGTACTGCAATGCCCAGTGCTAATATTATTTTAAGTCACTTTGCTGGAATTAATAAACATTACTTTTGAAATAATTACACCATCTTTGTCTACAATTTTCTCGTCGACTGCTCACTCAATTCATAACTGTCACAGGTGGATGATTTTAGAGGCAATAATGTTTGTCTCCAAGATCATTGAACAATAAAAGGAATTGTTTCAATTGCAGTTATTTACATAGAATGATAAATTTTCCTTATTCTGTTTTGATCCTTACCTATCTTCACTCATCTACTGCATGCTGATTATATGATGCCATGTGCACCTTTGGTAAGCTCTAAAAGTTCAACATACAGTACCTACAGTGTGGTGTGGTCTGTCAGAACAGAAATGGCATTGTGATTATCCAGAACTGCTTTACATTCAGAAAATAATTATCAACGTCCACTAGTCTATGGTTCTGCATACAGTACTGTGTGTACCATGTTTCATGAAAACGAAAGAACATTTCTGGAACATCGCATACAGGATGAAGCGCTCAAAATGTTACATTTTTAGGACTAACCTACATGCAGTAGCACATCCTAAATTTCATTTGAGAAGTTTGGTAGTCCTTAAATACATTTCCTCCGGTAAAATATGTAGCCACAGAGGTATATTTGGACTGAAAAATATAGGCATTCGGAGGGGTAATTGTTACGGGGACACGCCATGATAACCAAATTTGCAGGATTTAAAGCTGGGAGTCAGAGTGTTGTAAACCGGAGTTCCTTTAGAAGCATTTGTAACTATTTTGATATTCATCAACCGCGTTATCAATCTGAATTTTTCCTTGATGAGATACATGTTTTTCTTTTTGTTATGTACTTTAATACTGTACATAATCGGTGTTATTAATTGAATAGCAGCTATCAGCGTGTCATAATGACGGTCTCAGGTTATGTTACTCTGTTGACCCCTGCTGATCACTTCACATATTGGACAGAGTATTGCCATCATAGATTTGGAAGGACTTCCCCCTCGGAAGGAAGCGACAAACAGTGGAAGACTTCAGCGAGGGGGTGGTTGTTTGTGTTGACTGTTGTGATAGCTACTCGACGGCGCTGTGGCACGTGTTTATCCATGCCGCACCCATCCCAGTATCGTCATTACACAGTAGATTAAGAACAATCTTTTAAATTTAATGACACAGCTCATCAAAGTTCAGATGATATCATGCACCGCTGGAAATCGTACTCTCCGCAAGTTTGTGAAATGTTGAAATAAATACCAGTAAATGTGAGAGAAACAAAGACACTGGAAAGATTTTTTTTATTCAAATCTATGTTTTCTTTGGTTGTGCCAAATGAGTGATCACAGATAGGATATCACGAAAATGAATAAAGGGCGGAAGGGGCGGGAGATGGGTGGTCCAGCTGTTTTCATTTGCAGTCACACTTAAATCTGTGTTCTGAAGGAGATTCACAGAAGAAGCAAAGCTGGAATTTAGCTGCACCTCAGTTTGGTGGTAGAATTTGTAAACACTTGCAGAAAAGAAATCCCAAATATTTTAGAGCTGTGGAGAGTGCTGTATGCAACAGCAGTTGACTTAGTGTATATCAATAATTGTTTTTGCTATCCAGGTAATTATTAAATTGATATATAGAATCATTACTGGATGCAGTTGCGGTTGTTTTTTCTGGTAGTTGTGCAGTTTCAGGTTTATCATTTTGTCCATAGAGGCGTGATGGTGAGTACAAAATAATGCAGAACCGCAGCCAAAA
>VJOZ01131112.1:0-13128 GCA_009801055.1 Stichopus horrens | reverse complement strand
AGGAAACTTCACAGGTTTAGAAAAATTTAGTGAATATCATGGAACAACTCAATGAGCCTCTTTAACTCTACAATTCCTAACACCAGTCAAAAGTTATCGGACTTCACATCAGTAGTGTGTACACCAGCGAGGCCTTGAAGTTGCAGTAGATTAGTCACGGCACCTCACACCAACTAAATGTTCCCAGACAATCGTCAGGCAACCTATTTTTGGTTTCATGCAGGAATCCCTTTGTTGTAGTTCTGGTTAGTGTATCCATATTGTATGTATGTGTTCATACTAACTTGCTATGATGCCTGCAGCTCGAATGAACCGATCAATCCAAAACCATCTCCACAGCTGAAATGGTTCTCTCATTTGGTATGGAGATGTCCAAACAGTGGGCAGAATAGGTGTGTGGAGGTTGAAGCTCATTTTCAGTCACAAATTGCGGAAGTTATTTTGAGCAAGGAACTATAAATAGATCTTGGTTTGGGCATGTACTTTGATATGGATTTCTAAATTACATATTGCGTTTGGTGGAGGTGAAAGATCAGTAGGTCAGCTAGTTAAACCCAGTGTTCATAACATCTTGAGAAGGGAAAGACAGAGGTACCTTAGCAATTTCACTGCAAGGTTCACTTGGGTTGGGTAGAGGTCGAAGGTCATGAGGTTGAGGGAGAGGCAAATCTTTCATAACCTCCCCTGAATGGAAACTTGGACAGAGTGTTACAATATTGTATACACAGTCAGAGAGGCACGCACACTTTACAGAATTGCCTATTTACAGGCCAAAGTTTTATTTCGGTTGACAGGGGTCAAATGTTATTCTGGACATTGACACTTTCTGCATGTAAAAACTCTACCAGTTTTTGGTGTGAAGCAGCTCTCATTTTGTTTTTATACTTTCAAGTGTCCAAGTGTGTGTTGAATCCTCCAAACCAGGACAGGGTTAAGAACAATGATTCAGGTCTGTCATAGCTCAAAAGTCACAGACTGAATGTAGTCTGCAACCACCCATGCTCAACTATAAATAAGAAGGACAATCAGTGGGAAAGTGTTATTCAAAGCTTGGCTCAGCTTCTGTTGAGCTATTGAGATAGCTGTACCAACAAGCTTCATTTAGCAACTTCTATTGATCCCAAAATTGGATGCTGGCTCACCTGGGGATAGTTGAAAAGAATGAAATCTTTGGGGTTAGATCAATTGACACAGTTACTGTAGAGAATTCAGTCAGCAATTTTTATATATGTTTCTCTTGCCTGGAGCTCTGCTACACCATTTGAGAAAAGTTGATGCTACTGATTTACAATTCTGGTCACAAGTCATCCTTTCTTGAAAAATGTTTTTTAAAAAAAAAAGAAATATCTGTTTGGGTCATGTTACCATAGTAACTCACCAACTCATGATGTTCTTTCAACACTCACAATACATAAGCATGCTTGCAGTCGTGTTCATTCTTGTCTATGCTGTGAATGTTGTATGTGCTGTATAGTGTCTGCTCATCACATTGTAGTGATTGTTTTATGTTCAAGATCTAACTTGCATTATTTATTTACTCAGTCTTTGTCCTGGATGTCTTTCTGTTTCTTGTTTTGTCATTCATGTAGACACATAAGCATTTTTTGATGTTTTATTTTTTCATGTACAGAGTTGTGGTGGAGAGGAATTGTTCATTTTCGGTGTGTGTGGTCAAGTCTCATTTTTCTCTACGTTGTGATTTGTGAATTTTTTATGCTAGGGACGAGTACAATACATTTTTTTGGAACAGTGGTGGGCTCCATATGTCCATTAGCAGTGAAGCAAATCTTTGTAGTTTTAGGTCACTGTGTTTTGCACTAAGAAGGTCATTCATAGTTTTACATAGTTGTCTTGTCTTGCTCATGTTAAAATACATATAAACCAGTTTGCAATATGTTTACAGGTTTGGGGGTTTAACCTGCTGCAACCCAAGGCTTCAAAAATGCTGCACATTTTGTAATAGACATTGTTGCGAATCTAATGTTGACTGCTGTCCCCTTGAACTTAACAGTACTGTAATGTAGGTCTACAGTCAAATCAATTCACCCACATGAGAAATGACCTCCTTTTCTCTGAAAGTTGCAACAGTTTGGTATTAATTTTTAAAAAACGTTTCATACAGTCTCTGTACCAGATGATACGGAAGCCAATCGCACGCTTTTGGTGTATTTGGAGTATTGTTTAGCATGAAATACCGTTTACGTATATTGCGAGTACTGCGCACATCCTGCCGAACGCTGCACAAGGGGAAGTCGTAGATGTGCTATGTCATTGAAACACATTGTGTGTTAGTTCAATGTAGCTTTCTCTCTTGATAGTCCTTTGAAATTCAGATACAGTAGTTTGTGAAAGACACTGTGTACATCCCTGTGCTGTTTTTCTCCAAAATCAAGCAAAAGTTTCTTTTTTTTCTGATAAAGAGGTCTTAGTAGTTAACCAGACTCGGCAGCGGAAAGTCCCACCAGGATGCTGCAGAAACACATGGAACCACAGATAAATTTTGAAATTTCCCTCGAAGTGCGACCATGCATGTGTAGGAGGAATCTATGTTGTAACCAAAAATGCCTCTTCTGTCAACTCGGATGATGTTTTGGTTCAACATTTGGCCGATTATCTAGAGTCTACCTGCAATGATCACAGGATGCTGGTCATCACCCACATCTGGATCTTGATTATCTGTAGGAGAACAAGTCTGAAAGGGCCCACTACATGGATGAAATAACCCCATACTACCCATAGCTCCCTTCTCCGCAGAGGTTACTCAGGGGGAGGGGGTGCAACTGTAGTCTTTTTGCATCCTTCCTTGAATTATTTCAATTATTGTCAGTTCTTACCATTAGGGCAAAGTGTTCTCTCTTAAGTTTAATTTGAACTTTTAATGAATGTCTCTCTTAGTTTTCAAAGATTCCATGAATCCTTGACCGGTCGTGTTATTTCTGAACTAGACTAGGTAGGGAGCATCTTCAGTGCAGCCATTTGTATGCACTGCTTAGAGGCTGCCATAAGAGTGAGAGTCAAAATTTTCAATACGTACATGCTGTTATTTTGATTTGATGAGAGCCGGAGCCAGTACTCCAAAAACTTTCATAGAGGTTCATATAAGGTTTTGTTTGTGTTTTTCTGCATTTTCCTTTTCTTTTGCCAAAATTTTAAATGCATACACTTTTGATGAAAATTGTTTGTATCACATTACAAAGAAACATACTTTACCCTGCTTCTTAAAATTATATACATAAGCAGTTAAGCGCTGCAGGTAATTTTAGAGGAATGGAACTTCGACTTAGACTTAAAGAGAGACATTTTCATGGTTCCTTCTGACATGTTGTGTTATAGACTTAGTATTGTCACAAATCAGCCTCTCCCCATATGTCATAGTCCAAGTACCAGGAACAGTTATCATGAACTCAAGGTCAGACCTAAGATCAATCACTTGTCAGGCTGATATGGGGCCATACATTCCAAGTGAACAGGACCAGCCTCATGATTTTAGACATGAATGTATAGATGAGATTCTGTATCATAACTGTGTATGGTACAGTACTTTAAGGGCAGTCCAGTGCGAGGTGGGAGTGTTATGATACGATTGTCATGTGGAATCCTGGTTTCCATCCGGGGTGGGGTATATCTCACCAGCAGGACATTTCACAGTTTCTTATGGGACATGAGCTCATTTAAAGCCCTGCAAAAAAAAAGTAAGGGCTTTGTAAGAAGAAAATAAGGGCCTATGATATGCCCTGAAAGAACATCTGAACCCTCCACGTTTTCGGCACTCGTGATAACCCCCATGCCTGTAATTTAATGATGGGGCGTGATTCATTCATATGCCAGTTTAGAACAACAGGCAAAAATGGTTGAATGCAGCAGCCCTTTGAACTTGTTGAAGGTGAGGGAGAAGGGACCGAAAAAGGAAATATCTGAGGAGTATTAGAATAATCTGAGATGTGACAAGAGCTTTTCCCAAGGTCCCACTAACTAATGATCCCATGGATAGAACCGATATTTCCTGACCTTTCATTCTTGAAATGTTTAACAAATTTTTGAATGTTGGTCAGTCACTATTAACTTTTTTATTTTGATGTTGGAATCTTTCTGGTCGCTGACACTAATACGAGTGGTTTGCCCGCTAATCTCTTACTGACCAGATAATGTAATGGATGACATATAACCAAGCCATTGGTGTAGGGATGGGAAATTTATCCTCTTGCAAACAGTATGGCCAAAGAAGCATTGTAAACACCATGGTAGCTCTTGATAATTCGTCATAACCTTCTGCTTTTGTGGTCATCAATTTCTTACTCCAGTGTGAAATCCAGATATCCAGTTGTTCATACACATTATTGCTTTTGAACTTTCATGTAAGTGAGCATTAAAATTCTCTGTAGTGTAGAATTACCATGTAATGGAGCATCAATATTCTGTTTGTTATTGAACTTTTTGGTGCAGTTTTGGCTGGTTGGTCATAAACTGTGATAAGTAGCATTGCAACATCTGCTTGCCCTTCCAAAGTGTCATTGACAAGTCCTTTATATTCAGCCCTACATTTCTTAGTAGCCACCAATGCATTAATTAATGTATGCAGGTCACAAAACAAATTTCCACTGTTAATTACTATCTTCAGAACATTGCACCATAAAACCGCTAACCTCAAACCTCAGTTTTTAAGGTGTGGTGACATCCAACATCCATTTCCTTGCAATTATGTTAGCTTTCACTGTTTTCTCTACTAATATTTTCTGTTAAACATTATAAACAGGGGCAGAAGTTTTTTTTATGACCTTTAATTCATTGACTGTCAGTCAGAAGGTTCCTTTGAAATGTTGCCCCAAAACTAATTGTTAAGTACATTGTGTAGCATAATACATTTACAAGGGAAGCCTCGTAAATCAAACCTTAGATCATCCTAGGTCCACAAAGCTTCATGCTCCTTCTCAGTATACAGCTTGCATATTCCACACACTTTAGTGCACACAGGCAGTACATGGGCTCGGTGAGGCCAGGAAATGTGTGCACTTGAGCGTGACTCATTACTGTCTGGTTGCTATCCAATACTGCAACAGCTATAACTCTGAGATGATCTTGGACTAGATTCGTGAGGCTTCCCTTACCGTTAGAGACCACGTGCGCTCAATCCAGTACACAGTATGTCTCCTGGCTGTTGTTGCAATTAATTGTGTTCCTAAAGTTGATGTTGTTCGAGATCAGAACATAATATGGTACAGTGAACTACAAAAATTCCATAGTAATACTCCTAGAGTTACAATAATTGTAACAATTATATAATACATTTACAAAAGTTAAAGGATTGTAATGTTATGTAGCAATGAGATAGAAGAATTTTAAGTATGATATGACACAAAACTTCGGACAAGTGGGAGCCTAACAATTTCAATGTCACACTATGACGCTGTTGATGCAGTTGATGCAATACTTGTTGTAGTCAACTTAGAAGACTTGAACCTACTACTATATGTGGTACAATGCCCACAGATTTGTAATATGTATCATGTAATACTTAGTAGAAGTGATAGAATTGTAATATATTACACAATTCTCACTTACATGGATGAGTGCTAATACATGACACCATTTTGCAGAAGTGGAACCCTATTGTGGTTACCAACTTACCACAGTATGATAAAGTTATAATAATTGTAACTATTATGTAGTTCAGTACTACTAGTGGAAGGATTGTACTGAAAGTATGATACCATAGTGATGACCATGAGATTTGTAGCTAGTATGTGGCACAGCACTGTAAAGTGGGAGGATATATTAACATAATTACGATAACACTTCTTACTGTATTCAAAAACTTGTAAGTACTGTGTGATGTAATACTGAAAGCTAACTAAAGTGGAAAGAGTGTGATCAAAATAGTTTGCAGTACTCACTAATATTTAAAAGATGTCTTAGTGCAGTCTTAGTGTGATGCAATAATCACTAAATTACAAGACTTGTTGTGACTATGTTATTGACACAATACTTGCAGAAGTGGGATTATCATAATTACGGTCTGATACGATTACTTTGTTTGAAAGAAGACTTGTAGAGCCAGAAGGGAGAGGGAGGAAAGGGATCTAGAATCACATGATGCAATAATCCATAAGCTAGAAGAAATTTAACACTTTGAATTTTAACCAAAACCGCTAAAACATCGACAAATGCCAGTACGTTGCATTATTTATAACACTGTTTTGATTGTTTTCTTGTCCTTAATTGGTGGCCTTGAGTAATCTTTTCAATTATGGTCATGGAAGCTCATACTCCTGATTGCCTCTCTGTTTAACTACCTCATTTCCTCTCAGCATCATGTTACATCATCTCCATCTTCTTCAACAAATTTTACAATCTTCCAAGAAAGCATATACGAATATAATTTGGGATATTATTCTGGTTTTAATTACTGATGATTTCACACTAACGTGTTTATTTCTATTTATGTGTTTCGATTGACGCCCTTCGATTTGTTAATTTGTGTTTGTTATTTTTAGTTGTTTGCATCGTTATCTTCATTCAGTTTAAGTTACAGTTTGTTTGGTGAAAGGTTTAACCATGATAAGAGAGTTGATGTATTACTTACATTGAGTGGTTTTATTATTGACAAACTTGCAAAAGAAAAACAAGAAAGAAAAAGTATGAAAGCCAAAAGAAATGTTAAACAAGATCAGTGTGCTTTGATTAAGATACTCTAGTAGTATGGAAGTGTATGGTGTCCAAAAACATAGCCTATCCAGAAAGCAAATAGTGATAAAATTTGCAAAAAAAAATGTAGAGTGGAGGCTTACTTTCTTGTCCCAGGATTGTTTTATTTTTTTTGACTCATTTTTCTGGTAAGGTTACGCCATTTGTATCAGTATACCTGTACAATTAGGCATTTTCATTCTCGCCAGTTGTTTTAGGATTTCTGTTGCACAGATGCTTCAAAACCAGATTGAATTCGCTCTTGAACCCACAGATGCGTCTGACATGGACAGGATATTCACGCTACCCCAGACGACCTTCATTGGAGGACAGGAGACCGCGCTGCCGCTGAGGGAAATCATTCGAAGATTAGAGGTACTGACTTGGTGTAGGAACTTTAGGATTCTGATCTGGAGGGGGGAGTCATCCCGCTAACCCTTGGTCGTTGCTTGGACTGTTTACATTTATGGTGATATCCAAAATGAATTCACAAAATCAAAACAAAGATGTGTGTCAAGTTTTGTCCATGGCGAGATTGTAATTCGTAAATTTTACAATAGGAAGTGTTGATCCCTGTGAGCAAAGTCTGAAGTGACTTGGGAGGAAAGAGGACCAATCTTTGAAGTGTAAAATTGCTCTTATGTGTTCATCACGGAAAACGCTGCAAAATTAGTCCCCAAAAAACAACCAGACTATCCGTACCCTAAAACTGATCCACATTAAATCTTATGTGGTGTTTTTCTGCTAAGCCTCTCTGACTTACTTTTGGCACAATGACCACATAGAAGTCTTGAGAGGAACATGCATACATGTAAAATAGATCTTCATTCGCCTCTGAAATTTACTTTGTCTCAAATGGTGTCACATATTTGACTGAAAGCAGTCAAAACAATTTTATTTCCAGTGCCTCTTTACTGTGAGGAATGAAAGGATGTGCTTTCATGTGCACTAATTCAATAAGATGTATACCCAATGTTCAGGCTGTGGGTGTTATATCATGTTCAGTAATTTACTACAGGAAGTACTTGTAATAGATGGCAGATAAGTTTATCAAAGGTAAGACAGCATTGAAGAAAACACACAAATTGACGCAATTGGTCCATGACTGTTATGCTGTTTGTCTTGCCAGAGAAGAGGAGATAGAGTTAGAGGAAAAAAAACACTCAACCATTCTCCTCTGGATAAATTGTCGCATCTGATAGCTGGAGCTTCTGCAGTTGTGAAAAATTACCGCAGTCAGATGAAGGAAAAACGTTGGTCCTGAAATATAACAGAGTTGCATCTGTTCCTAGAACTCTATCAAATTAAAGAGAATAGGTCTGTTTTGGATGTGTCCTCTTAGTCAAGAGAAAGCCGGTATGATTTGGATTTGTCCTTTTCAGACTTGGAGAATGTTTGCATCCATGCAAGCTGCAAAGTTTGACAAAACATTTGTTTCAAGTAACATATGTTTGTTTGAATTTTATCTAAACTTGCTTTCGTTATCGATACATCAGAACTGTGGAGTAAAAAGAAACATCGTAATTGTTATTCACAGTGTAAATTACTACAGTATTTCATTAGTTGCTGCAATGTTGTCCTAATATAATTATGCTTTTAATTATTATCATTTGGCTAGTTATTCATCAGAAATGTTTCAAGAGACTTGGCAACGTTTGCTCACCTTGCACCTGGCAAACAGATCACTTTCTCCTTTGAATCTCTCATTTCATTTTATCTGGTGGGAGGGTTGGCCGGTATTCTGTGTGCGCGGAGGACTGTACCGGTACTGAGACCGACACAGGTACTGAGTTGGTGGAAAGTATCGGTAATGGTTCTTACTGGTTCCGCCCAACCCCATCTGGTGGCAAGTGACTAATGTACTTTTCCTTTCTCCCTGTCGGTCTTTTTTACTCCAGAGCGTTTATTGCAGTAGCATAGGTGTCGAGTACATGTTCATCAACGACAGGCAAAAATGTGATTGGATTCGAGAAAAGTTTGAGACCCCCGGGATAATCCAGTTCACCAAGATGGACAAACGATTGATGCTGGAGAGGCTCATCAGGTCACACAAGTAAGTAGGAGGATCACACAATGACAACAGCATGCTACACGATGTTGGCGGAGAATTTGCTGATGCTTGCAAGTAAATTAAGAGATTAAGAGAGTAAATAGAAAAGAAACAATATTTAGTATATAATGATGCTAACAGTTTTATCTACTGGATTAGATGACAATTGAAGCATTGTCTTCAGTGGTAGTAGCCACAGGATTTTTAAGCTACCACAGTAGCCAACTTGTCGAAGGCTCAGTGTACCATGATGCTAACCATTGGCTAGTTCATCCAGCATGACAGTAACCAGTTGTCTGCCATGATAGTAGCATGTTGACAGTTTGCTATACCATGGTAGTAACCAACAGTTCATCTGCCTTTGCAATAACCACTCAACAGTTGAGTTACCATGATGTAAGCATGTTGACAGTTTACCCTTTTAGTAACTAGTTGGCAGTTCCCTATGGTAGTAACCAGTTGATAGTTCTGTATGGTAATAACCAGTTGACAGTTCCTCTAGGCTATTAGGACCAAGTTGACATTACATGTATCCAGGGTCCATAGTATCAGGAAAAGTCTGTGAATTTTTTGAGGTCTTTGANNATGTGTAAAGTGCCAGTTAAGAAATGCAAAATTTTCTCATGAACTACTCAGTCCGTAAAAAACATACCTCTTTTCTTGGACATGGAATTTTACCAAAGAGTCTTTGAAAAGTCTGTGAATTGATTTAACCATTTTTGCTATGGACCCTGGTATCGTACAACTTAGTTAACCAGTGTAAGAACTGTGTCCTGCATCAACTTTGAGGAGGTTTGTATCAGCAGTTACGAAGTGCCAGGTCAGATGACCAGAGGAACCCGCCATCATAGTGGGTTCATTTAACCCATTCTTCTGTTGGCTACCACAATTTCTGGATGTGCCACTGATGGACACTTTGATCCCACCCAATCAAGTAAAAGCATAGACACTTGGCTAACCAGTCCTGTGACATGGAACTGCTGGATCCTTGCGCACCTGTAAATGCCTGGGAGCCGGCTCCCTCTTTCCCCCACTACCACCCTGTCCTAGATTATTTACCTTCCTCACTTTTGTTGTGACTATGGAGGCTTAAAATGGTACAAATACTAAGACAAAATGCTCTTGGTATGACATGTAATGGCAAAGGTGAGAGCTAAACTTCAATCAAACACTTTTCTTGCAATGAATTTTTTTTCAGGTTTGAAGAATTTCTAGCACGCAAGTGGTCGGCGGAGAAGAGATTTGGTCTGGAGGGATGCGAAGTCCTCATTCCTTCCCTGAAGGCTATCATCGATGAATGCAGCGGACAAGGGGTCGAAAGCTTTGTCCTGGGCATGCCTCATCGGTGAGTATGAGAGATGAATTGCGAATTGATATTGTTTCATGAGACAAGCAAGTGGTGCCCTCACTTATAGACAAAATAAATTTTTAGGGAAAAAAATTGATATGATTTAAAATCCTCATTTTTCGTGACATTCCACACTGAAAGTTATTCTATAATATATGCTGATAGTGTGTAGACTCAAAGAACACCAGAAGGATTCTTCTGTTCATTTGTTGTTGTTTATTCTTTAGAGAAATTGTTTTTTTTTTATTCACCAGTGTATCATGCTTTTGAAGTTCCCAGCTCAGTGTAGCATTGCTACCTTGACATTTTACCAAAAGGCACTGGTTTGAACTGTTACATCTTAGTCTGGTTTGTTGCCGTTACTCTCCATAGTTTCAATGTTGTCTTCCATCAAAAAAGAAAGTTTGTCGCCAGCCTCTCGGGGAAACCTGGAAGTGTTGCCTGCCCTTGATCGATTCACACGGTGCTTTTCATCACCTCCCCGTTTAATTCGATTAAATTTGATTGTTTTCCCACCCGTTCTTGTTTATTGGGATACTTGATATTTAAATGGCAATTTTGACTCGTGCAGGTCATAGGAGAAGATTGGCTTTGAAACATGATCAAAAGACTTTGCCTTCAGTGTGAGGGTTTCACGATCAATTGATCAAAGTCTGGCTCTCTAAGGATGAGGACATATTTGAACACAGGGAGGTAGAGAGGTATGGGATGAATCGGTAACTCCGAATTAGTTATTATTCAATCACTGCAACCAGTGTTGCAGACCCTCCAGTCATTTGGTGTCCCAGCACTTGTGCAGTCCAGATCTACTTCCCCATTCATTTCTGTGCCTGTTGACAATTTCTTCATCTCTCATTTCTTTATGTATTGTTTCTCAAACAGAGGACGCCTCAATGTCCTTGCCAACGTTGCCCGGAAGCCGCTAGAGAGTATCTTTTGCCAGTTTGACTCAAAGCTGGAACCAACAGATGAGGTATTGTACTGCTTATACCATTATTGTTCATACTGTTTTGTGATGTATAGCTGTGTTGGTATGTTGATGTATTCCCGGCAGGTGTACCTGTCTGTTTATCTTTCTACCTGTCTGTCTTTCCATTATCAGCCTATGTGTGTATGTGTCTATCTGTGCAGTTCTATGTTATCGTTTTCCTGTCCAGTTTTCTGCTTGAAGCTATTTATATCTTTCCATCTGTTTCATCTCTCTGTTTACTTGCCTATTCACACTCAGAAGCAAGTGTCTCTTCTTTTGTCATGCCATGGAATTTGAGATTTTGAGAACTTGGGAGCCATTATATAAGTGCAAAGTCTGTGACAATGTGATAATTTTTCAAAAGATAAATATCTGGATTATCTTCGATAATGGACAGGGTTCTGGCGATGTCAAATACCATCTTGGTATGTCACTGACGAGGGTCAACCACATCAGCAAGAGAGACATCAACATCGCAATTGTGGCCAATCCATCCCACCTAGAGGCTGTCGACCCAGTGGTGCAGGGTAAAGTCAGGGCAGAGCAGTTCTACCGAGGTGACACGGACGGAAAGAGGGTAAGTGACCCCTTCCGACACCCGGGGTGTAGTACGCTAGACTGCAATATTAGATTATTGTAATAGAGTTATGTGTGCAAGGTTTTGTAGCCTCATCATTTACGTAATGACGTCGGCATGTTGGGCACTGGGAATGGGGGGTGGAGTTTCACATGACAGCTGACATTATTTTATTAGGTTTGTTCCTTTCACAGACACATTTTTAAGTGACTGTATACACAAACTTAAAACAATGCCATCATGGAGTAAAGCAATGCGGAAAAGAATTGATTATTATGTTAATTGCTTCTTATATTTGTGGTTTGTTCGAAGATTGGACATTTCAGGCAATATTCATTTTTTCTCAGTTGGCATGAAAATTATACATTTGCTATTGTTTCTCCTTGAAGGAAAAAGGGACAAAGATCTTATAAAGTTCCTCACTTGTAAATGCATTTGCACAAATATTCCTTAAGACACTAGTCACAGTACAATATGCAATCGTACGGTTGTTTGCATCTGTATGCATGGTACAGACACACAGACATCAAATGTTATTTTTTCAATTCAAAGTTACATCTTGGCCATCAAAATTTAGGCAACATTATCGAATTTAGGCTGCGAAAGTAACTTCTTCTGCAAGATTAGTTTTTTGTATCATGTGTTCCGTTGCCAAGTTATCTGAGCCATTTGAAAAGAAATTCTTATTGATCGTATCACATCAGCAGCGCAAGCGGATCCCACCGCAGAATTGCTAGTCAAAAGAAGTAGCTATTATAAATGAATGTGTGCCCAAAATACAGTATGGTTGCCATGGTTACTAGGTAATTGGTTCATTAGTGCCATGTGGTGATCTGAAGCAAACAGCATGGATTCAAAAACCTGGATGGTGGATTTACCTCTATTATTTAAGTAAACATTAAAGTAAACATTTTGTAGAAGATGAGGAGCTGTTTGATGTTTGAGGAATGATTTGTGCTTTGTTTCTCTGCACATAGCATCATTTATCATGATTCCAGACAAATGTAAACACTTCCTTTTAATTTTTTGCCATGACTACTTTGCATTTCATTGTGTTTTCTTGTCACTTTACCTGTATGCAGTAGTATGAAACTCGGAGATCTGTGTTTGATAATAGATGGAAGTGTTTATGGGTTGATTATCTAGTATTCAGGGTGGTTTTGTGCGCAAAAATTTTCTTTCTGTGAATTTATTTCCATAATGGGACTGTAATGACACCAGGGAGGGTTTTCCCTATTTTTATTTTCACGTACTTTTAAGGAAGTCACTTTGCCTCCTTGTTTCCTTACAATGTTGCTTGAGATCCTTCCTGAGCTTGTGGTTCTTGTTGATCTTTTGAGGAAATTTGCCGTAGCTTTTGATTCCTTGATGAAGGAATCTATGCAATGGTGATGTCATGTGTGCGTGTGTGAGTATGTGTGTATGTGACACTTCTTGTAAACATGATATCTCAAGAAGGGTAACCACGACTGACCTCATACTTGGTGTGTGGGTTGGCCGTA
>VJOZ01130999.1:173-13204 GCA_009801055.1 Stichopus horrens | reverse complement strand
TACGATATGTTATCGTAATCCAAGTAGGTCTATACAATGTTTACTATGTTTTATCGACATGTTGTTCCATCGACATAATTATGAAGACATGTATTATATACTATACTTATATGTAGGTTACATATTGCCTATATCTATACGTATGATTGATAGACATGTAGGTATGCATCCTATAATATACATTTTTTAGATACTGTATAGCCACACACAACATTCGTAGACATAAAGTCTATACACAGAATATTATAGACATGCAGGTATTCTTTATTATGAATGCACCTGTATTACGAAAACAGACATGAGATGGCATTTGTAGTAAAGTTTGCGGGTACATTATGGATGAGAAATGCCATGTGAGGTAAAATTGGTATCATGTATGCCCACTGAGTTAGGTCCAAGTAAAAGATTTCCCTGCAATCACCAGATACTCCTTGATTACAGGCTATATCTAATATCTTGACTCCAACGAGGGTCTTACAGCTTACCACAAGGGGAATTTCCATCCATCATTACGGCAAAATACTATTACGTAGTACCTATGGATATGGGTATGACCATGCTACAGAAAATGAAATAAGCCTAGAAGCTAAAACGTAAACTTACCTCTAGAAAAGTAAATTGAAGATACAGCTAAATGGTGATGACCCTTTGATGCACGAGTTGTCTGTTTTGTAAATCAAGTACATGCTTCATCTTTTGTGTCTTAGACTACTGCATATGTACAGTCAATATTCATTGCACACCGGCCGGGCTGCGACATAGGGGAATTCCCAGTGATGCAATAAACGGCACTCTGCATGCTGCTTTAGAAATACATTTCTGTCACTTGCCTTGAACGTGTTACGTCGATGTGTGACGTATTGATCTATTTTTCTTTCTTTTTCTCTGTTAGTTACTTTTGAAGTCTTAACAGTTCAATAAAACAGAACTAAGTTCAAGAAGAATCAATAGTGTACAACATGTAGCCTATAGTGGTCATGGCATGTGTTCTGTAATTATGAAAAAGAAAGCCTAATTCACCGGTTGATGTGTTGCTACAATCACACAATAGCATATCCCTGGTTCTACAGCCTGCGCGTAAGATGAGTATTTGTGTATACTGAACCAAAATCCAAACTGACGTTAATCACCGACCTTTATAGCCCTTCTTCAGGGGAACCGTCCTGCGAAAACATGTTTTGGATCATGCACACTTCCTTAGTAAAGTAAGAAACATTCCATATACTGTAAACCCGTTAAGTTGACGTTCCATAAATACGCCTTTTATTGGTATCTGTTTTTGTTTTGTATACGTTGTCCACGGCATTCATGTCCACAGTAAAATAGCAGGGGGAAATACTCTTTACACAAAGCACCCCTCCNNNNAGAGCGACGATAGTCGGAAAATGTGGAATACCAATTGGAATTTTTCAAATCTTAGTCTAGTGCACATTTTATGGCTCCACATGACACCATATATTGCACTAGATTGAATCTATGGTAACCTAGTATAGGTGAAAAAATTTTCAAAAGGGAATGTGGGATACCTCCTTCCTTAAGCCTCGCCCAGCTTCTTTGAGCCGGTGCGCCAATGTGCTCATCTCGAAATATTTAAAATAAATGAAATAGTATGCGTAGCTTAGCATGATTTGTGTATCACATTATAGAAACACTGATTTGTATAACCGATTTTATTAAATTGATTTTTGTTTTCGCACGAATTGATTAATTTGCAGACATGATATCCATATGTCAAGCTTAGGTACATTCAGTTCAAGTTCACCAGGCAAGTAGTGCCATTTAATGTCATCTGGAACTTTTGAAAAACCAAAATGTTCTTGCACACTCCCCGCCAATCAACTGGCGGTCCGTTAATAACACCGCTATAGTTAATTACAAGCTAGTTAGTCACAAAAGAAATCAAAGATATGTCACTTCTGGGTACACGCAGCTCAAGCACACCCTTTTTAGGTGAAATTTCAATGTTTTTTTTCTTTTTGCCTACACACGCAATCACTTTAAAATGAGAAATGTACATTCCTACTACGTCTTCATCAAAATTTTACAAAATGTTGCTGGAAATTTCAGTACTGTAAAGTCGACCTTCGTATTAGTAAACAAAAGTTCATTGTCGAATTATTGATCTCTGACCAATAAATCAACGGAGAAACTTCCTTCTGTATATGATAAAATATGACAGGATGCCTTTCTTGATTCGGCATGATCCAGTAAAAGGCAATTATCGGCAGCCGAAAAAGTGTGACGTAATGGTCAGGTTCGAGAAATAGTTGGATATTCATAGCGTAAATTGAACTGGACTTTGCAGTGAGTTGATGTGGATTATGCCGGATCAACACATGATTCCCTGCCGGTGGGTCAACAATTATACTACTGATACTAATCCTCCTGCATCTGTCATGGTTATTGTTTGCTTAAATGTTATTAAAACAATAGTGTTGCATCTGCGACTTGATACAGTTGATTCTTCTCTAGAGTCAGGATTTTTTTCTTTAAAACTTGAAACAATTATTAGTTTACTTAAAATAATTATTAGTTTAACCCATACAGACTAAGAGGTAAATCGATTAAGATTATGACCTATATCTCCATAGACGACATATATTTTATTAGAATTAGGCTTTCATTATATTAAAAAAAAATATCTCCAGTATGTCATTTTTAGCTGCTGAAATCTTCATGTAAGTTCGTCCAAAGTTTAAATTCAATGTCTCTGGTATAATCAGAAGGTCAGGAGTGTGACAGGAGCTATATCATGAGTCTCCTTTGTTCGATGTTCTCTTCGTACGTTTAATGACTCTTACGTCATGTTAAAGTGGCTGGGCAGATTTACCTTCCACATGCACAGCAATGTGTTGGATAATCTCACAGATTGCGGCTTTTCCAGGTAATCCAGCCATTTCCCGGCCCCACTCCTGCACTATAGCAAGAAACTTGTTCACGTTTTCACGGGAACACCGCACTGGCGTAATAAATGACCCAGCAAAACAGCACAACAACATGATCGTGACACAGTACTGCACTGGAGCTGGATGATGGTCCGAGCATCCGCGTGACACCACCGTCTGCTTCACCAGATGTTGTAATGGAGGTCGTAGGTGACTGGGACAGATTTACCTTCAGTCGGTCGCTAGCACCAGTTGGGTGAATACACGTGACGTTAACGGTTAACTTAGATAGATGTTTTGCACCAATACCTTGGTCACAGCTGATTGTCTTGCTGTTATGAAAGATGGATACGTTGAAAATCCTTTGAGCATCGGGGGTCGTTGTAGAAATCACCAGCATATTGTCACTTACAGTGACATGAGTTACACATTTTTCGTCGATAAAATGTTTCAAGTTAAGGTTTTTCAGGGGGTTGTCCATCAAGTACACATAGACGTCATTGCTACGATGATGGCACAGTCTTGTAAACATTGGTACATCGGTGACGTTGTTTTCCGAAAAATTGCCTTCCTTCAGATCTGGGAACATTTCGAACAGATTCGATGGAATACGTTGAAGGATATTGTCAACGAGAGATATTATTGTTAGACTCGATAATGGCCGCCAACATTCCTCCAGAGAACGAACTTGGTTTCCATCTGCTCTTAAATAGTGCAGATGACGGAGGCCAGCTACTGATCTATAAGGAAATTGGGTAAACCTGTTGAAGCTAATGTCTATTTCAGTTAACCCAGCCGAACACGTAGCTAAATTACCCGGTAAATTTTTCAGACTGTTGTTCGAGAGGTTAAGATATTCACTGGTAGGACCATGTGGGAGCTCTGCGCAGTCGTCGACGGCAGTTATGTCCCTACTGCTGTAATCCAAACATGGAACGCGATGTGGAATAGCAAATGCAATCTTGAACAGACAAAGAATTGTAATAAGCCCATTCATCAGGAGACGGTGGTAGTCTTTCATCATTTACAATTTGAAATCGTAATCTGCGGGGTACAAAAAAGGCCTGTTAAGAAGTGCGATTGACAAGTGTTGTACGTTGTATATAGTGCAATTATTTACGGACCCAATTACAGCCCACGATACCAGTACTTAAAGTAGACTACAGAGACTTTTAAAGAATTTGCCAATTCACCTACCAAAAATCATCGTCTGGGGAGGTTAGTAAATATCTATAGCCGACACATAATAAACAATCACTTCATGCATACCACGTTCTATCATTCTATCAACTGTAGAAGCGATTATTATGGATTTTTTTTTGTCCCTAGTTACGTGAACAGGAATTTCCCGTTTGCATCAGTCACAAACTTCACTATGGTTAGCTGGTTATAATTGCGTTGGCGAGGTAACATGTAATTGCTCGACGGTAACTTTTCTTATTCACTCTTCTCATTTTAAAATTTGCAGGTTTTCATGTTTCTATCAAAACATGCTGAAGATATGTAGACGTAATATAATATATCGAGAGTTAAGAAACCATTTGTGGTTGTACTCGTTCATTGTTATTTCAGGTTTTAATACATTTCACTCGAAATACAAATTATTCCAAGAAAGTCGTTCCTCCCACACCCAGTATTTTCGTCAAATATTTAAAGTATAAAATTGTTTCCAAGTGGTTCAGTCGATTTTCTGAAATAAGCAAAATCACCTTAAAAGCCAAAACGTTAATCTCTTTACGGATAAATTGAACGTTATTTTCACATAAAGCTATAGATGAAGAAATCTTACCACCAAGCAAGCTCGATCTTGAAAAATAGGGGTGTCGGACTCCGGTGCATGATGGTACCAAAGGGCAATCGTCTTGTTTTAGTTTAATCCAGTCCACTGTAATTACCTAGTTTGTCTACTGTATACTGACGTAGAAAGTTGTTAACAAACGGCCAGATCGTCATAGCTCGGTATGTATTCCTGTCCATCCAATTGGGAGTTAAAGGTTTGTCCTCTGGGTTGCTAAGAATAAGAAAATTTTACTTAATTACATGGTACTGTCATTAATTCAAAAAGGGGTTAGTTACACTAATCAGAGGGGTGATCTGCTGTAGGTGTTTATTAGGTGTATCAAAAATATATTTACATCGTACAATATAGCTCTGGAGTTTCCATTAACTGTGTGTCGGAGAAATTGCAAAAAGAAAATTTTGTAAGGAGCACACTCGTATATAGATGATCCCCAAATAAAACTAGTAATCAGAACTCTTCCAATGAGTTACCAACGACGACAATGATACCTAAACAAAACCTGTCCAAGCATGTAAATTGTATAACTACCAGTTGGAAAATCTGGAATATCTGTCTTAATTTTTCCATATCTTAGTCTAGCGCATTTTAATATGGTATGAGAAAGAATGCCAATTTTTCGGTAAACCGTACATAACTTGGAAACTGTTTCTGAAATTACTTTAAGTTTTTGTAGTGACCTAACGAAGAATGCATACTGTAGCCTGTAGGAGATGTAATAACTAATGAATTGGATTTTGCTATGGTTCCGCATCAAGTTGAATTAGTTCTTAAAATTTTCCACATCTAAACATGTTCTGGGGTTTGACAACTGAAATTTAAAGTCCAAAACTCTGACACTGAAACGTTTAACATGCATTGAAACTGTTTGAATTTAAAAGTTTAAAAGAAAATGATCGAGTTGTTCATACGGGTGATGATAATTGAAGTACTACAGATGGCTACCGTCGCCTCCATCAGTTTAATACCCTCTAAAGATTAACTTTGACGTTACTATTTCTATCCCCATTTCAACGTCAATATTCAATAAAAGAAGTGATAAGGCTATGACCTTACGTACCAGTGCCTTCATTTGTGCTACCGTCGGATACGTTTTGGCTGCTCGTTCGCATCGGTGGCAACTAGTGTTAACGCCTGCAATAGTATTCTCTACTTACACCGTCTGTGAAAAATGTCTTCAAAAATCTGTTGGTCAAGGTCCTCTTATATGGTCCACTATCTTTTAGTGTTTTTAAATAGCAATGTCCAAATCAACGTCATGCTCTTTTGTGGTGATTAGTGATTTCGGTATGGATATTCGCGGATATAATTGTGTCTGCGTAAAGTTTATATATAGGACAAAACTGTTGTACAACTCGTATCTGATTCCACAGCCATATGTAGGATTTTCTTATGATAGGGTGGAAGGGGCTGGTAGCAGAAGACTAGTACTCAATGAGACCTGGAAAATGTGAAAGAAAGCAGCATCTGTATATGGACATGAAGAAGAGTTTGCCGAAAATTCAATTTCTGTTCAAGCAAGTTCTAACTTATTCATGAGTAGGAAATCTTATCGTAATACGTCAGCAAAATGTTTCATATTTGACATTGCTTTTTGTTCACTTCAAGTTTTCAGATGCAGACTGATGAAAAGTCGTCTTGTTGTTGCAATGGATTTTATCTTAGTATGGCATAAGTACGTGTCTCTAACGACAGGGACATATCCTTAAAATAGAAACTGGGACATTCTTTTGAAAGTGAAACTGAAACTTTGCGGTGGATGCCACTGACTTCAACCACATGCATTTAAGAAAACAATTTCCCCCTGAAGTCGTATTTTTCGTAGCAACAAGACGCATTTTAGGAATTGCATACATGATATCAATATTTCAAGGCTCGGCATATGCAACTCAAGTGCACTCAGGAGTTGCCGTTTCCTGTCATGTTTGAGTTTGAAAAGCCAAAATTTTCCTTAACGCTCCTCGTTTACTAATGGTGTTGCTCCGCCTAGATAGTAATGTCGTCATTTTAGGCTTTTTAGCCTCTTGCATCTAGTCAACTTGTTTTGGTTGTTATTGTTTTTTGTTACTGTTGTTATTTAATTCCCTTTTCGTGAAGGCTGCACCCCTTTAATTCTTCCCCCTCCCCTTCAAGAAAACTTTGGCTTTTCCAAACCTCCAAGTGTCAGGAAATGGCACTTCCCCGTGAACTTGAACTGCATGGATATCATTTTGCAGTTCGTCAATTCATGTGAAAAGAAAAATCAATGTGTAAAAACGTGTAAAAAAAGTATTTTTATTTTTTGTATTTGTTTGAAGTATACTATCCTGAGGTTAAAAGTTTCATCCAGAAATATGCAAAAACCTCAGACCCCCACCGGGGCCAGTTCTCATCCTTTTACCCAGAGATATGCAAAATCCTGAGAGCTTCCGAGCTAGGGGCTTCTCCCCTGAACCCCACAGGGACTTTGCCCCTGAACACCAACGAGACCCTACTAAGACGGGCCCCTGGACCCCTTTCGCTACGCTAGTTCTTCTCGCTCGATTACGTCCTTCAGGAAACTTTGGTCTCTCCCACTGATAACTAGTATGAGTTATATAGAGAGGCACAAAGCTTCGCAGCATGTTGTATCCCCTCTTCATCTACGTTTATGTGAAACAAATTCATGGAGTAAAGAGTAAAAACAGTGCTTCTTATTACAAAACCATAACGATTTTCGATAACAAAAAGAAACACAGAAAAAAAAAAAAAACAGAAAAAAAATTGTACTTGTAAGGCAAGTAGTAATCGAAGCCATTGAATGTGGTGTTGTGTAGGTAACTGCCATTGGGGTTGGGAGTGGTATGCACATTGTCAATGTACAGGTAAGAGGGCAATATATATGCCAGAGGTGTGAGACATGTTGTTACCCCCAAGCACACATAATGATGATAGTACGCACCAGCGAGAATAGGTTGGTACATAAAAGGCTACAGTAACTGAGTAGGTTTGGAGAGACTGGGCCTAGGCCTCACAATACACCCTTGCCTGTAACACACCAATTTACGAATTACAGCGGTAACGTTACTTGGTCACGTTAGTTAGGCAGAGCCTTTAGCTAGTCTATGTTAATATCGGTAAGTTCCCCGTGATAATGCGTCTAGGCTACTGCTACTAGCCGCCTGATTTATGAAACTTGAAATCCATTTATGCCTCCAGAGATAACCGTTTGATCAAGAGTCTAGTTTAATGATCGTAGAATCTTTTCTCCTTCAAAAACTGTGGAATTTGACGATGGATTTCAAAGTACCTTTAGTTTCGTTGGTTCGCAGCTGCTACAACGCGCAAAGTAACGTAAATATACTGTAAACTATACTGCGGGTATAGTAGGACTTGTGCAAGTTTACAAGATACATTCTTTACGTCTTTTCTATTGCACAATGATTGCAATTAATGTTGCAATCAGTGCTTTATGCTGAATTGTTTTTTCCAGTGCAGGCCACCTATCGTAGCCTGTTGGTGACAGGCTAAAGAGGTGAGCAACGGAAGGGACAAAGAAAAACTTCAAACTTACCTTTGAAGAATTTCGAGACTTGTTCCCCTTAAAAAGTACAGTAGTTTTTTTCTCTCAGGAACGTAAAAGTTGAGTAAAGGAAGCAACGAAAAGAACACTGTACGTACCTGAAAAACACGTAAGCATTGTTGTTTTGGGACGGAGACTCTAAAGTACGCCATCCATATTTGGCCACAAGCTCATAAGTCTCTTTCATTAATCGAAGCCACAGCTTCGATTGTAGGGATTGCTCTAGCAATTTTGCAATACTTTTGTAATATTGACAGGAGTCTTACATTAACATCGATGAATGGAATGCCTCCCAAGTTAGATACTTGAAGAGAAATACGGGCCAATCAGTGACGAGAGTTGGCAACCAATGCTCTATAGTTGAAAACTTCACATGAAGTATAAAAACCATCAAAAAATAGAGTTGTCACTATTGCGCTACCCCTGTTAGGAACGTGCTTTCTTTTCTTTTTTGTTCGTTTTTTTTTCAGACTTTTTTGTATGCATATGTATAAGATATATAGTGTAAGTTTTTTGGTTTGAAACTATAGAAACATATCCAGTCACAAATCTTTTGTAAATTGTGCCTTCAGAGAGACACTCAGGCAGTGAATAGACATCAATATGCTTAGAGTAATTAATGTGATGTTCTATCAACTTTTTTTAACTGAATTTAAATGTTTTCAATTCTATTGTTGCACCACGGCTAGGAGCATTTTACATTTTAGGTAACGTTTGAAATAATAATATTGAAATAATAATAACGGAATCAAGGCAGTTAATCGCTGAAGCTGAGTAACTAGTCAATTGTATATAATTATCAAAAAGGTTGCCTTTAGTGCTTTTTCGAAAGGAAGCCTATTGAAGCTCTTTCAGGACTGTTACTGTATTGAAATGACTAACGAATAGACGCATCTCTTTATAACGTTGGAAACGACGCACTCCTTTGACAAATACCACGCATGTTTATCTAGCTTGCTCGGTCACTTTATTGGTGTTGAGTTAAATTACCAATAATTCAATCTTCACACTCTGTTTACACTCAATATTTCCAATATATAATACAATGCAATATTTTCATGTTACTATCCATTATGTACTACAGAATTCAAAGGTTAAATCTCCCACTTAATCTTACTTTATTGCGCTTTATTGCCCAGGATGAAATTCACATCCTTTTTTTGTCCAAACACAAACTGTGAACAACTTTCAATGAGAACTGGCTTAGAGTGTCTTACAAATGGTTTTCAAAGGTCATTGTTGTTGTCGCAGTTTGGATCGAAAAAAATGTACAAATTACATTCAAAAGTAAAAGAGCCATTCAGGACCATTAAACATTTTCCGAATGGGCCCATGGTCCCGAATGGATTTAATACTTGCCATAAACCAGTGAACCGTGAACAGCAACTTTATTAAACGAAAGGTACGTTGTCGTAATTATATGTCCGTAATGTATTAAAGTAATTTTATTAAACCTTGATGTACTCTATGTACATTCCACAAATTTATCGGTATCTATGAAGTGCACGTGGTAGCGGTAATCATTTTCTTTGTTTTATCTCAAATTTGTTTGTTTCCAGGCTCGTTCAGTCATACAGAGGAATCCGTAAGGATGCTGGAAATGGACATCTTGAATCAACTTGTTTCACAGTTAAATTGAATTTACTGTTACAATTTACTGTTACAGTAACCATGTCCGAGAATATTCATCACATATGACTTTTATGAATTTAAGTGGCATTATACATATCTTACAAGTGCTGCACTATATTGGGGATACCAGGGAAAAATCAAAACAGTTAATACCGTGACGGTATTTTCTTTTCAAAAAAGCCACTTAAAAAAAGTGTTTCATTCACGTTAAACATTCGTTACAGTATAATTGAAAGTAAATTATGTTATCATCTCAAACGTTGTAAACAGTCTTTCACTTTTTACTCGGATGAGCTATTCTACAATGAGTTTACTGTTTATTCGATCACTTTTGATTTGTTGCTTTGCTTATTTGCGTGAAGCAAATTTAATTAAATCTCTGACATCATGCAGTCGGCAATTTCGACTGATGTAAAATTTAGCATTGTTGAATAGAACGGAAAGCTTTGTGCAAAATTGGACATGTCTTTGTAGATCACATTAACATACTTCGGAGAAACAAGCGTACATTAATTTTGTCTACATTTTCACAGCGCTTTTAAACGATTCAGTGTATGTTTCATTGGAGCTGCAATTTGAACTTCACTGTCCCTTGGAGTTACATATGTCATGCCCTTGGCAAGCTCTTTTTAAGTGTTTGTCTTTTGACGGCGTCAACATTAGAGTATATACCAAATGAATGTCCTCGGTAACTTCAGTTTGGTTCCATACACACTTAAGGCATGATGTGTACGTTTATGTATGTCCATGTATTAACATTTCAGGATATTTATGGGTCGACGCATGATGCTAACACACATGGACATAGAAATGATGTCCTTTCGTACACTAGACAAATGTCGCGGACACATTTTGCATCCAAGGAAAGCGTTACGATGTAGGTTTAGTGAGTTAAACGATGTCCAGAAAAGATCCGAATTTGAAGTTTGTAATCTACCCCACACATGTGGGATTTGATCTTACTCCACACCTGTGGGATGAACATGAGGACTGCATGGTTGACGAAAGAATTGCGGGGGAATCATTAGGCCATTTTTCGATTTTATATGATTGCAACTTCCCCTAATTATTTCCAGCAGGGAACATTCCCTCTCGGATAAATCTCCTGGACGAATTCCTTGAGGAAAATGGATAGGTTTAAGTTGAGCGTGTTTGGTGAGGCTGAAGAAAGTTATTTAGGAAAAGGTCTGCATCCTTTTTTATTTGTTTAGATTCATTCAGTTTCATTTTTAATTACACTACATTCATTTTATTCACACTAATTCATTATACAATTACTGCAACATGCACGAAGGCATGAAGGTCTGCGTAACTGCCTCTAACTTTCAGATTGCCCAGCAAGTATGAGATCTGGGCAAGATGGTGCCTAATAGTATATATACAACATGGATCCCAAATGGGTATCATGCATGCAGATTACATATGCTACGTTACTGGTAGCCGAACTTGATTGAATGTTGTTGTGCGGGATGCGGCATATTCTGAAATAATGCTGTATACTAATAAATTAATTTACCCAAGAAACGTATGTCCAAGACTTCGTGCTCAGTATTGAAGAAGGGTCACCGAGGTGTTCAATGAAAACCTGTAAAATTGAGCTGTAAAACAATTTCAAAGCACAGCATCAAAACTGAATTACATACGTCAGTAGCAGTACATTGGAGCATCGTGAAACAAAACAGCAGGTCTCCGAAATAGTTTAGAATTAAACAAATTGTTTTATAAAAATGTTGATCAAAACTTCGTAAGACAGAAGAATACTGTCTCAATACTATGGCCATGCTTGACTTTCGACCACTTCCCAGTATAAAATATTAGGCACATTGAAAGTCTAGGAAAAGTCTTTTCATACGGTGGGCGAACAGACAGAGCCGTAGAGAGTGTCACCCATTCACACAGTCTCACAACAACTGGTATTCTAGATCTCCGGTAAAATTGTAATGCCCAGTCAGACACTTTTGGTTAGACAACGTAGTCTACTACTGTACAAAGAGTGATTTCTGGCATCACCTCCAATATACTCAGTAACGTCAAGGAAGGACCCCCGCACCTACGCCTTCTATTCCCTTACAGAAAAACATTGAATTGCCAAAAAAGAGAGAAAAGAATATGACAAATGAGTAAAGGGCAAAATTCAAAATCTTTATTACCATTAATTTGTAATCAGACCTGCTAACTACATGTCACTTTTTTCACACTTTTTTTAACATTCATTTCAGTCGCTGACAATATTTACAAAATGATAATTGAAATGAAAATTATATACAGAATATTAAAAACAAAAGAGACACAGGAGTGTCTATAAAAACATGAGGAAGGTTGTAGACATAGACACCCCAGAATTGAGCACAAACCTAAACAAAACCAAACAGCAGTAGTAGTTACATAAGATTATGAATGCTTCAAAACTGGACATACAGATACACCACAACAGTTTTCGAAAAGAAATAGTACCGTACTCAAGCTAATAGTTAGAACTGTTTTGCACCACTCCCCGCCAGTATTAAATAAAATTTTGTGAATTTTTGCCGGGCAATTTTGGTACCACTTCGTCGTCGCTGTTTGTGTAACTAAACAAGTGAGGTATTAGTGTCCAAAGCATTGTGATCTTAGTCTTTTGAGTATCTGACAAGTGTTAGTCCGAGTTAAGCAACCACGATCATTTTTGTCCTTTATGAAGGCCTATATGATGAATAATGATATGACGCTTTCTTTGATATGATCGACAAAAAGATATGACGGGATGGTCAACTTTGAAATATGGTTGAATAGCACTAACTTAAACGAAATTTGGGATAAGTTAAAAGTTTGATTTTGTTCGGCTCATCACATTTCTCTTTATGATAGATGGTTCGCTCATGCATCTAGTGTACTAATTACTTGCATTACCAAATTCACAGTATTGTCTTGTTTGACTTCATATTTGTGTCTCAAGACATGTACACCATACTTGATAGACCTGGACACTGTTCCAAAAAGAGTTCAGATCGATCTTAAGTTTGATTTCTGTAGGCCTTTCACATGATAAATATAACCTAAGATTGAGCGTAACTCTTTGTGGAACAGGCTGCTGATGAGGTTAAACCAGAACCTCCTTGGTTAGACTACGGTCAGAGACATTAGGAAAGGTTGGGGGTATATACAAGTTTTACGACTTGTCAAAATGCATGATATC
>VJOZ01130948.1:0-10172 GCA_009801055.1 Stichopus horrens | reverse complement strand
GCATTTGATAACATTTTAAAGAAAAATGCGGGAAAAAATGTTTCATACCTTGTATACTTCGTACAACGCATCTAGTGCTTTGCGATCTCGCGCAACACAGATTTGCTACATTTTAAATGGTAGTGTTGAATTGTCCATTTACAGTCAAATGCAACAACCTATCACAGATTCATTTTCGAAGGCAATGTAAAGCTAATTAAGTGGACTGATCGTCAGAAATGTTAAGTGAAACACGAAAAGAAACATTTAAAGCTATCAAAAACAACTGAAAGAATCCTGTGTTCATGATAGAGGCTTTTGGCATAAGGTTTGTTTGTCTGCCTACCTGTGTGTCTATCTGTCCACAATTGTTCAAGATAATTCCCCTCCTACATGCTTTCATGGATTTGCTCGAAAATTGGACACAATGTTCTTTGAGTGGTGGACCATTTGGGGTATTAGGAATTTTTTGTCCAAGGATCCGTGTGGGCTCTTTGGCCCATTTCATGAAATTCTACAAAATGCTTCTAATACCGATTTTCTTGTACAATGTTGAGGGTTTGTCACAATGATGCTCTGGTAATGGCACTTTGATGGTATTCTTTTCAGTCCAAGACCCCGTGTGGGACCTTTGACCCATTATACGAATTTCTGTTTGAATTGATGCTTCTTGCACATGTTTTCATGGATTTATATTTAACTTGGACACAAAGTTCCTTGGGTTGTAGTTAATGTGGGGTGTACAAAATAATTTCAGCCCAAGATCTCGTGTGGATGTATGGTCATTGTTTTGAAATTCTGGATCCTCTTGTACAATGTTGATGCTTTGTCATAATAATACCCTGCTAGTGGTTATCTTAGAGTAATCATGAATTTGTAGTCTATGGTTCTATGTGGGCGCTATGGTCCACTTTATGAACTTCTGCAAACTGCTTATCCTTCCACTGTTAAAGTGCCCCTTCAATCTGTCATACACGTCTCAACTGTGCACAAATCATTATTGAGTAATGGGACAGAGTTAGTTGGCGTACCAACTGAAACTGTCTATAATTCCCTTAGGTAAGTTGACCAGTCTTTGTAATTTAAAGGGGTACTATGAGTTCAGTTAGTTCAGTTAGTCTTTACAAGCCTGCTAATTTTGTGTGAAGTTTCTAGTGATAGATAAATGGTCAACCAAAAGGGTCCCCATGTTGCGTCACATACAAATGACCACTCTTGAGTGGGCAGTTAATGATTTAAATTGGTTTTGGATAACTTGTGACCATTCACTTTTCCACAGTACAAATTCATATACCCAAAACCAGTACAAACCATGGAGTAAAATTAATAAAAACTGAGTTTTCATAATTATTGGATGTGAATAGTGATGGTAATTATAAGCATCGTTATTTGGTAGTACTCATCCAAATTTTCTCAAACTTAATTAAGTGACAAAAGGCGAGCTTCTTCTCTGTCCTTTCTCTAGTTTATGAAAATTCTGAAAATATGCGCAGTCCTACAGACTCTCCTTTGTACAATTTGGTGTAATGATACCACGTTAGTGGTTCAGTACATGGTTTGATACATACCGTAAATGATACCTTCAAGGTTTTAATTGCCATAACTGAACCAAGGTCGGATCGAACTGGAAGTTGCACCATTCACCTTCTCATGACCTTTACTCGACATCTGCAACGTGTACTATTTTTGGGTGTCTTCCATGTACTCATGAAAAATTAAAATGGCCGACAGAACGTGAGTTCCGGCTTAAACTTGCTCTGCTCTGTTGAACTTAGTGGTCTAAAACATGAAGGTCCCCCAACCTTCCAATTTTGTGGTGTGCACGTTATCTGTGTTCAGATAACCGCCTTAATGTTGAGTAGATCACCTCTTGTAATGAGCTACGATTTTTTTTAAAGCTTTGATAATGTACGTTGTGTCTCAACCTTTACCCTAGATTAGAAATGATCCAGTCTAACTGAAATTAATCAACGATTAGATACATTAATGGACCTCAATTTCAATGACATTACAGTAATTAAGATCAACAATGACCTAGGCTCAATGTGGGCCTCATAAATGTTTTATTACTGTACTTATGATAGCTCTTCAGTATTTTTTTTCCTGATCAGTGTTAATGTATGATCTACTTGACTTTTAGTTTCTCCTCATGTTTATACTGCAACACCGCCCCTAACCTGTGTCTAGGGCTAGATACATCGTTTCCTATAAGTAGTCGTTATGTATTCCGACAACGAGGGATTTGATCCATAGGCGGATCTACAAATATCCACACCTATTGGCGTTCAACCATTCACCACAAACCATTTCGGATCAGACGGCAACTGACTTAAAAGAATGAAGAGATTTCTTGTCCATTAATTGGCGTTTCCTTGTTTATTAACTCGGTTAGCTTTTCCCAACTCAATGGTACCCTATACTTTTCACGTTAGGTCAATTTCGAAGTACCAAAAATGACTTGGCATTATGGTAGTTGATACGCCAAGAAAGTTGGAACAATAAATTCTTGAGATGAGCTGCTGGAATATCCACCAACATATTGTGTCAGATTTTTCCTTCTAAAACTATTAGTTTGAACTGCCTGGTAGTGCTGTGACGTTAAGTCCGAAAGTGCCTCTCTGCAGCTTCAGAGCCAGTAAAGAATACGTGAGCTATGTAGTGCACTGTTTTTTACATAGGAAGCTTCTGTTCGACTCAATAAGACCCCTTCTATCTGTCCTTGGATAGTTACCAGAATACTGGGCTTTAACAATCTAAGCATACAATATCTTGGAAATACAATGCATAATTCTATCATTGCATATTGTGTCCATCTGTACATAATTCGCTTTACCAGCCAGCAAGTGTGATCACGTGGTTCTTAGTAGTTGCGTGCAAGGGCCCTTTACAACTAGTTGAGGCAGGAGCACATACTTAGCTGAACAATATCCCTTCAATGTTTTAAGACAGCCAAAGAACATTATTTCACTTTCATTCTCTTAACATTCAAGAATCTAATGCTTTCATTTGTCTTAATATGTAACCGAGTACCGGTAGAGCTTTTCGTTTGGTCATGATGCTTTTGTTCTTTCCACCACCAGATTCGTTACTTCTATTGTTCGCCGGCGCCATCTTCGAGAGTGTACGCCTTCAGATAAACCATTGCAATGAACCAAGAAGACTGCAGGTTAGGGTGCATTGGTGCATTATGTGTAGCACTTTCAAATTTTGACTATACAGCAAGCAATCAATTAGGTAGTTGTGTCACAAAATTATATCTGAACTGCACTGATATTTTACTAGTAACTATATTGAATTTTTAAGTTTGTATAGAGAAAGCCTAACATAGCCACATAAAACAAATATATATATTTTTTCCGTGAGATTTTTGTTAGAGAAGGAACGTCTTGTTTGTTCTCCCTCTTTGTCTTGTCGGTCTTTCTTTTCAACAATTTTCAACAACTGTTTCATCATTAGGACTAACTGGGTCTCACAAAGACCATCTTTATAGTCAAAGAAGCAGGAGAGCATTCAGAACGTATAACGAGGCTGACAAGACGCTATTCTGTTAAGTTCTCCAAACAAAGAAAGAGAATCTTAATGTTTACTTAAAAGGAAGGTAGAATGAGAGAAATGGTATAAAAAACAAGAACAACAAGATATCGTTTGCCTAGTCCGTATATCGGTTTCAGTGTAATAAGTATACGGTAGTATGTATGTATCGATGAAGACTCACAAAAGCTAAAAATGTTCGTAAGGAGTCGTAGAATGAGAATTACAACAATGCCCCTGAAGAAAACACAGGTGCTTTACACACTTTCCAATGATTTCTAATAGGGCAATTTCCTATGTATATCTTAGGCAATCCTTCAACCATATCCTTCCCCACAATAGGGCTCTTACCCAGATGATGTTGTATTCTCTATCGAAAAAAAATGTTCGAAAGATAAGATCGAGGATGGCGTATTCTAGCAAAATCTTCATAGAAACATTCATTTTCCTGGATGTAACACCCACACTTAAACTAACAAACTTCTTAGACACTCGCACATTGGACCTAAATGCATACTGAAAGACATCAACAGTACAGCATACCAACGGAGAAGACTCAGGTGGGGCACAGTGAATTATATCATATAACTTGAGAGACAGTACGAGATATTATGTGGGACACCATCAGTTTTGCACATGCATCAAAGCCTATGACATCCACAAGGAAAAGACATGGTTCAGATTCAGGGAGAAGTACAAGAATTTCTTAAAATTCAATGTCAGAATAAAATTTTGCGAAGTAGGTCAAATAACAGACAAGTTACAGGGAGTTCTATGAACAACTCTCACGTAACTTCAGCCACTACTGCGTCCGGAATAACCTAACGCAATCCCACTGCAAAACAACAGGTATGTGTCATACCTCATGTGTCAACTGAAGATAAACTCCCAAACTACAGGAAGCTAATTTTCCTGTGTGTGTAGGTGAAGGTGTGTTGGGAGGCCGAGGAAGGGGGTGAGTGTCTTAGGGCAAGAGATAACAAGCTTCAAAGCTTTGGGCAAATGAAATACTGCTGTCCAAGTTAGTCTACAGACCGTTCACAGAGTGAACATTCATCAAAAAGGATTATTTAAGGAAGAATACAATACAAATAAGAAAGTGGTCATAGACATTGCATTAAGTCGTGACTGGCATACACTCCATTCTACCAAGGAGGTTCTAAGGCCTCCTTGATTCTACTAAACAAACCCACTGAACGTGTGTGCAACAGTGTACCCCCTCCCCCAAGAATCAAGCTATGGAAACCGCCAGAAGAAATTGCAGTCAAATTCAAAGTCACAACCCACTTGCTAGATGATAGGAGGGTGATAAGAAAATGAATTGCCCACTTATTTCACCTCCTCAAATTGAATAGCCCTACAATTCGTTTTGTTGTTCCAGTGTATGCGCTGGCAATCAGGTGACTAATAAAGAAAAGATTTTTTGTTAACCTCTAGTCAAAAAAAATTTAAACTAAGCATATAATCACAAGAACTAACGGAGAAATGGGAATTTTTTTTTTTTCAATGGCTCAAGGCCTTTCTCAAAGTTTCTTGCTTTAATTGCAGCCCGATCTCCTATGGGCCTATAGCTTCCGGGATTGTCATCATAGAAGATCTGTCTTCCTATCCATCAGTTCATTTATGTAGACAACAGATTCCATGTATCACAAGAGAGATAGGTCAACTGGTCGGTCAACTGGCAATGTGACCAGCGCATTTTAGGTTTTCGTGTCAGGAGCATTCCTGGACTTCCTCATAGTGTAACTCTGAAATTTTTGGTTCACCCTTGTCCCTTTCTTGTTCATTATAAACTCCATGACCATGATGAATATTTTCACCAACATTACTATCAGCATCGTTAAAGTACCATGGAGTACCGATGTTCCCGCCGCTGTATCTCTGACTGATTGAATAGAGAGCAGAAGAAACAGAGGTGAGAGCAATTTCCTCCCCCGGTGGATGATTGTCCTGACGGGAACTCGGCGGTGGCTCCTCTGCGGGGTCAGATTTTCCTTTCAAATCCCGTTCAAAGAATCCCATGAAACGCAAAATGCACGCATCGAAGCAGCTTGGAAATATGGTGCTGATGGGTCTCACTGGCGTGGAATAAGTCGCGGATGTCTTTTTACTGCGGTAGCTTTGACCATGATAGTTACGTAGTCTGAATACGAGGAATACGTTGATGGAAACGGACACCAGGATTACAGATGCCAGTGTGCCATACCACACAATATTGGGAGTAACACTTCTCTGTAGCCTGTGCTCAAAGGTGGCATTGCTCTCCCGTCCCTGGTAGGAAGCTTTGCAAATTACAGTCAGGTCGCGCTCGACTGTAACCTTTATTGGGACATAGATCTTTGATATGGAATAACCTGGCCAATCATACGTGTCATGTTTTAAAGACTGTGGCTCAAAGTTCCAATGGAATATCGAATCCATAATATTGCATTTGCATATAAATACAACTTCCGACGAGTGGTTGAGATGTTCAGAGAAAGGATGAACCGTGACTTCCAGATGTTCTCTTAAGACTATCGGGCCCCAAGAGCAATAGCTACCGTAAGAAGTTAAAATGTTGTCAGGATAATTTTGACTGGCGAAGCAAACCAATGTGGTCCCATTGGACTGCGACGAGAGTGTCGAACGAATGCTCACGCCTTTTCTGCCTCCTGTCACAATTTCTGTTTTGTTAGTCAAAGAAATCCCTCTTGAAGATAGGAAAGACAAATTCACTTCAGGAATGCCGATCTTCGCGAAGCACTGCAATTGAACTGCTTCGTCGACGATGTGAATAGGGAATTTGTTACTCGTTTCGCACGTAGGGTCTCCTCGATCGGGCCTCGTGAAGACTGTCATCTTGATCGACTTCGGGATACTACGTTGATGAACGCAGTAGTACACACCTTGATCTGTGGTTGAAATACTCCGTATCATCAAGGAGTGTGAATTGTTGCTACTGTAGAATCTGTACGTGAACCTAGTGTTGTTGTCAGCCTTGTTCCAATATTCAACGAGGACCTTAGGTTCCTTTGAAATGGTAACAGGTCCTTGTTGAGAAATTTCGCAGACCACTTCTAAGCAACCACCTTCGAAGACGAATACCGCCGGCTGTCCCGTTGACATGAGTCTCCTCTGGCATGCCTCGGTCTGTTTCTCGGGCATATTGACGGCAAGGAACAGAATGTACGTGAGATAACTGAACATGCTTACGATGCTAGCGTAATGGATAAGAAAAGAATCAGATAACTCACAAAAGCACTTCAAATTGTAACAGGCAAATGAAATTACTTAACGGTTTCAAACGATGAATGATATGGTTTGTGTCACATTTCAGACTTTTGTTTGATTGTGTTCGTGTTTCATAACAAAGCGCAACGTAATGAAGTATATTGTTTTTATGGTTAACAATTAATGTAACTTCGTAGAAGTTTTTGCACACGAAGTTACAAGGTAGTTGCGAGTGACCTCAATTCGTTACATGAAGAATTGATTCAAGCCACACTGTTGAAGTTACAATGAGATACTGAACCTCAAAATGAAAGCAGTTTCAAACGGCACTCGTTACTGCTTTCTGAGTCTCATTAACCAGCTGATCCAGCAGGCGGAGGCTGTGCCGGGTTGGAGTCTGCACAATTCGGGTATGCAGAAATGTGTATCCCTGGAGCAAAAACCTCCAGTCATGCAAACTAGCACTTGTGAGAATTCACTTGGCTCATTGAGTATAGCACGCTGATGGGAAATTAAAATGATCCTAGCAGCGTTTACCACGAAAGCAGAGCTAGAGACCCTACTCCAGGTATCCTGGCATCGATGTGTCCTTATTCGCACGAGTATGTAGATGCATGAATTGATCAGAGAGGCCTGTGTTCATGCACTGTCTTTTCGGACTAGAACGTTGCTTGAATCTCTTGTTGCAACATTTCTCTTGCTTCCAGTTTAGTGACTGAGGGCTGCAGTAGCGAACCTCATGTTTAGCGGAAGAAAAGGCAACTGGTATCAAAACTAATCCTTAATTGTATTGGTTGGCCTATATAGCAGTTGGGAAATCCTCCACACATGATCATTGTTTGGTAAAAATTAGTCAAAATTTCGATATTTACCAATTAATGTAAGTTTCTTTGTAGCTAAAATTCTTTGGATATTGTGCCACGGAATGGGGACAGAAAAGAATTGCTTGTAAATATGTACCCAAGGTGATGATAAAATTGTAACATATAATTACTTGTTCAGACTTCAGGTTTAGACAGATTCAGATTACAATGTACAAATTTGATTAGGTTAAAATGATAATATTGTTCAATTAATTAGAGCTTGATTAGTAATTAGATGTTAACTATTACTAGAGTGGTACCTTGGAGTGCAACACAGCTCTGACATCATAGTCGTATGAACGCGATTGACGATTAAATTGGGCTAACCGTAACTTGAGCCTCGACGATGGAACAGTAAAACTGCATCCTAGCTAACGTATAGGGATGTTGTAACAACANNTCGGATCGGGGGAAGTATCCTTCTTAAGAGCACGTGCTCAATTACATGATTAAAACTTTAGGATACCCCACCTTTCAGAAGGTCTTTTTACAAGTGGGGTCGGAGTCGCAGTGGAGGAACGATCAACAAAGTCAATCATACAATAGAGGGCGCTAATCAACTTTTACAAGAACTCTGACATCACTGCGACTGAGAATACATTAAAATTTGTCTTGTCACTGCGACTCACCAACAACAATCATAGATGCATCATAAGTGACATCGACTCCGCCAGGCCACACCTAAAAATACATGTCAAGATCCTCAACCTGCCCACTATGGCATCATTTATCAATTCAATTCCGTATGACATTGAACTTTCCACAACTTATGTTATGGAAAGTAAAAGAACTTTATGTTACGTTACATCAAACTAAGACAACCGGTGTTATGCCCTTTTCTCCTGCAATTGACAACTAACCATCTTAACCTGATCGATATATGCATGTATGCTTATGACCAATTTACAGCTCATATACAGTAACTGGTTCAGCGAACCCAGACGATCCCTAAAAAATAAATCCCTAAAAAATACCTCAAGAACGCAAAATCGTCACCAGCCATGATTAACCTCGTCTTGTTGGAAAGCTTATTCTCAGAAAGTACTGTATAAATAACTGACGATTCCATTTATTGAAGTATAAGTCATACAACACTTCATCGGTAACAAAAGAGTGCATCTTGTAAATCCATACATATTAAGATTTACTTTATGCTGTGCTGCAGTTGGCACTTAAACATGTGGACAAATACAGCAGTAGGCTGATGAAAATACAAGTGCTTGTTTCAGGATGAACGCATACAATGTCGCATGCTGTTAACATTAAGGAACACAAACAATGATGTTGTCTTAAAGACATGGACTCATAGCCCCAGGCAGTTTCACTTCTCACAACCAATTACTTCAATTTCCTCCCACAACTTGTCTATAACATGTGTAATAAAAAATGAATGGGCCCTGGGTATGTTGTGTAATATGAGCTACCATATATCTTTCGAATTTGCTGTCATTCAAAGGAATAACCATTGAGAGTTTTGCGTACCAACAACCAAAAATGTAGCTTAGGGTGATGAGTGACCGACTTTTAAATATGTAACTACCTCATGATAGCTGCTCAAAGCACTGTTGCACAGTGTCCCTGTTCATTGGCACCAGATTACGCACTCCTACAGTTCTGGAGACTGGAGGCATACGGCTGCCACTAAGACGCCGGTTTTACTTATGTCCCTCGCAAGACCATAATTATTAGGAAATGGGTGGAGAGTAGCAAATTTATAGGTTTTTGTGCAAAGGAACTAACTGGATTCGAACTCATAATTTAGACGACAAGAAAAGAGAGAGAGAGGGTAGACAGAGACACGGGCTGAGAGCGTCGAAGTACAGCACACCACTGAATTTAGATGAAAGTGGAAAGCATTAGTCAATCCTTCCACAAATCACAAGTTAGGGTTTGGAAGTCGAGATATTGAATCTGTAGCCTACCCTCTGGTAGTGATGAAACTAGTATGTGCTGCAACGAGCAGTTTCGAAAGTTTTCTTTGTACAGGAGCGTTATACGGTAAACTTTTACCCTTTGCTCTTGCCAAGTGTGTCATACATACCAGTTACTAATCCGCAGCAAAACATGTTGACTTTTCATATCTTATGTCTACCGTAGTCTCCAGGGATGTCTCTTCCGGAAGTGATTGGCAGACAATGGATCGCTGTTTCCAAAGATCAGGTGACCGTGTGGTCAACGAGGCGGAAAGTTTCGAACAGGTTTTGAAAAGGAAAACGACTTCAAAGTTTTTACAATATTCCATAACCTAGTTTCGCGTGAAATAGATTTCTGAAGTCATTGTTGATATTTAGGCATCATTAGGCGGAAAAACTACATTCCATATTTCTTACACTAAAATTAGAGACCCCTCAACCTCGCCTCTTTATTGTTTTTCAAGGTTCAACTTGTTGCAAATCCCTTTGATGATCATCATGGTCAATAAAACATCGATCTTGTAGAAGTAGTTCAAGAGTGTGCGATGTCTACGCTTTCTTGAGCTGCTCTGCAGGGGGTGTCATGTCAAGAGGCTAAACATCTGTAAGCGAGCATTGAAGAGGGTCTATTGAACCAAGGAGGTTCCTTAGAACCCCCTTGATTGAACGTTTTAGC
>VJOZ01130945.1:0-17374 GCA_009801055.1 Stichopus horrens | reverse complement strand
TTTTCAACTATTCAGCAGGAAGGTTTTTATTCACATGTATTTTTATTTGCAATTTGTTTGTTCACATTTTAACTAAGTTTATTTCAGTCTTTTATCAAAACAAGCAAGAGGATAATTTTACATTAACACAATTACATTTCAGAATAAAAGACTGAAGAGAAATCACAAGTTTTGACCTACTTACGACCTGTTTTCTGTCCGAGAACATTTTGGATGTCTTTGTACGTCTCCTTTTTATGAATGCTTGCCATTTATACTGGTTTTAATAAATGAAATGAAATGTATGTCAAGTTAAGAAAAAATAGCAATCAAAACTATCTTGAAGGAATTTTTCTGTGATACATATGACATGAAGCAAATTTTGTAACCATTTTCACTATAAGACTCTTAGATTCTTCCTTGTAAGATGAAAGCGATCAGGGATTCCTTACAGAAATGTTGTCTCTGATTTAATCCCCTTGAATGTCTTAATGTTGGGCAAACAATGATTTTTTTCTCTGACTGTTGATAGACTGTTGATGACCGGAAAATAAATTTCCCGTTTAAGTCTGGTACCACCTAAGGGCGTGCTTTCTTTGCCGCTTTATGTTAAATGTAAGGGAGACGTTGCTTCTTCTCTCTGTTTGCGTAGTATCTGTTTGTATCTGTATAATGCTCTTCATAGGTAACGTCGTACAACAGGTTCTACGTGCAATGATTAGGAAAGGATCAAAACCTGTTGTGCAGCTTGTATGACATCAATTGTTCTTTCAAATTTAGATAATTATCATAATTTTCCCCTTTCAATTCCATTTGTAGCACTAAACGTTAGTCTTGTGTGAAGGTCGGTTTTGTGGAACCTATAGCAAGTCCGTAGGCCGAGCTTAGACCTATACTTAGGAATGACTCATGATCTACTGTGTTGTAGGTCGTGCAGCCTAACACAGACGTAAAAAAACTTAGAGATTGTGTGAGACCCACAATGCTATGCGGGACTCACTGAGAGTCTATACCTGCTTTAAACTGAGCTTGAATTAATATTCCACTGACAATTTAATAGATCTTAAATCAGTGGGAAATATTTTCTTTCTTTTCCTCGCAGGCACTTCAAACATCACTCCAGTATCTTATTATAATTCAATATATTGCTGTTTGAAGAAAAACTGCTCAGCTCAGGTCAAGAAAAGGTTTCCACTACTTACCTCGAGGCTACAATATGTTTTGTAACACCGGACAATTACTGCAGCCATCCTTGTTATTCTTTGAAACTGAAGTGTGTATTAACCTTGAAATTTGCCACCGGTGCAAAAAATTTGATTAGATTTTTCAAACTACTTTACGACTAACGACAACAACTGTCTTGAAATATCGCAATAATTCTTTAAAGAATGTCAATGTTGCAAAGGAAAACAAGGATATTTGATACGATAGTCTGATATGACTTTGTACATTTCTAATAACCCAATGTAATACAGCATTTAAAATCCAATACCTGTAAAAAGAGCATGCTTTTGGAGACGTTTGTATTTCACTGATGAACTGTATAGTCAGTTTCCCTATATTATTTAAGATCTCAATCTTGTTTTGTTGGTATAGCCCATTCAGACGTATAGGGAAACCTAAATTTACTTGGCTCATTTTTCCCTAAAAAGACGGTTTCAATAGCATATGTTACATGTAATAGAAATGCTCCATTAAATGCAACTAGTTTTATTTTACCATTTGGTGAAAAAAAATTACCTTTGCAAATCTACACTTCAGTAGTGACAATACTGATTTCTGATATTCTTGGGTAAAATTGGTTTGAATGTGTAACTGCAAAGGTGCTCACCTCTCTACGACAGCCATCTACGTCTAGGGGACTCTGATTTGACAAATCCGTCATAATCCTTCCCTTCAACCACCGTTTTTTCCGCCTATGTCATGTTGAGTCTACAGGAAGAACATGTATTTTCGAGAAACGATGAAAATCATTCATTTCAAGACCTATAATCACCTCAAGACTATACTGTCGCTAATGTATGCCTTTGGTAACCTACCCTACACGTGAAGGTTATTAGTACCCCCCTATATATTTCGTGCTGCAATTTGGTCCAGTCAATTTTCCTTCTTTATCATAGATATCTCACGGAGCCTTATCACGAGCTTATATGTTCACATCAGATCACTTACAGTCACTTTTATTGTCTCTAATTTACATTTTCTACTTTATGATGCAACATTACGGTGCAAATGAGGTCCCTTCCTCAAATTTGGACATTTTTCTGAGATTGGAAAAAAAAAATATACTAGAATTTACTTTTTTGTTACTGAAACAAAATCTCATTTGTATCTCATCTTTTTTTTTTCCTCATCTCTCATCATTCTCTGATGTTTCAGTAAAGGCTAACTTTTGTCTAAATTAGTTAATTAAAACCTGATGTTTTTTTTTAACCCTTTTCATTCTGTTACAGATTCTGACGTGCATTTTTCAACTTATGAGCAAAGAAACGATGAGTTCAAATTTAAATGCAAATACATCCCAATCAACCTTACCCCTTCCCCTAAAGTTTTGAAGTAATTGAAATGCTGTTAGCTCTGATAACTTTCAAACGGACTATATTTGGAAGACTTACGTAAATCGTTATTGCCATGTGGGGNNTACAAGGCTACGTTTCCAACTGGTAACGTTGGAGCGTGAAGAGATGGAGGACCACGTCGTCCTCGATACCGCAGTCTGAAAAAAGGGCAAATGTTCACATGAATCACCGAACACTTGATTGGAAAGACTGCTTGAGAAATTTATAAAGTATAACATTTAAAATGCCTTTAAGCTGAAAGCCACGGGAAAATACATGCTGTGTACTTTGCATCGGCTATCCAGATAAATTTTCCATTATGTGTTCACTGGTCTTTTTCTATGTGTAATGCTTATGTGAACGAAATAACATTTCTTTCAGCATTTCTGTTTGAAGTTTTAATGTAACGGGCTAACAAATGTTTTTGATAAATAATCCACTTGATAGTTCTATTAAATAATGAGATTATAGTGGAATTTAATTAAATCATTTTGTTTTTTAAAGCAAGTAATTTCAGGACCACTATTGAAAATTAACTGGTTATGGACAATCTTACTAGTTTAGGATGGTATTAAAAAAAAACACAGGGCTTTTATTAAACTGCTCTCCGAGATTTTCTTCTCTCCCCCCACTCAAAAATTATGTCTGTGGAATTCAATTTTTTCCCTTTATCGTCTGTCGGCAATTCAAGTGGAGGCGATAAAATTGTGAAAAGTAACCTCACGTTAAACATAAGGAACGGGAACATCGTTACAGGGTTTATGGTCGAGTTATAAGTACGCTCGAATGTTGTGTAGTAGAATAATATGAAGATCGTTCACTCACACATTCAAGGGGAGCCGGAGGTATTTCCAACTTGTGCAGATGTTTTCATCTGTCAATTAAGGGGGACTTCAGTATCAATCATGAAATTTAAGCAAGTACTATTGTGGTATCGTATTTGCTATGTTTCCAGATATTGACTTGTGAACTCAGTTGACAAGACAAGACAGGGATTATGATTATGCTAAGAGATAAGAAGCTGAAGAAGAAATTATCCAAACCAAGCTAGTGTTTCTTGTTAATTTCATTTGAGAATATATTCTTATTATGATGCTAGTTGATATGATTTTTTATTTTATTTACACTGTTTACAGATGTGTGTCTCCAAATTTCACCCCCTGTGATAAACGTCACTGTTGTTTCATTTTTCTTCATATAATTCGGTTTGGTACAAAAGTGGTACAAAAGAAAAGAAACAATTCATACATTTCCTACTTTCTTAGATTGTTCTCTTAAACCAAAAAAAAAAGAGCATTAACTCGGCTCTTAGATGGATTAATTAGTCAGACATTTCTTGACCTTCTGCCAACTTTAGTTCTGTTCACAGTGTTTCATAAAGCTACGAGAGTCAACAGCTAGTACAGTCATATTTCATTTTGAATGTAGGGTCTACCGACTACTATGTTATACATATCTGTTTGGTCAATTGCTATAGTTCTCTTTCCCATTAATTACGAAGAGAGGAACTAATTTTTGGTAAGTATGCTCTCAGTATTTGGCAGCCATCAAGTTCTTTGCTAAGCATCATCCTAGCGTTGTTAGTCTCGTCTGAGCACAACTTTATTTTGACGTTTTTGGCTTAGAAAAGGCTCATTCCACTTAGTCTTAAGCATTTATATAGAAGGAAAGAAGGTGGAAAGCGGAACTATAAAAGGGAAGCTACTCAAGAGGACTGAGCTCAAAAGAAGATCTAGAGAGCTTCAATTATGGGTCCTTCTGTGATAACAACAAACATAATTTAAAACTCAAAAAGGAGAAAATGCCATAAAAGAAACTCCAACGGATTTTATGAATAAAAACCATTTTCAAAACTTCTTAAAATGTACAAAGTATTTCAAGTTTAATTAAAATGAGTGGCAAAAGAGTTTCAGAAATTGGGACTAATGATGTAAATGAAATACTGGAAAAATGTGAGTCTCAACAAGGGAACGAATAGTTCTTGGTGCAAGGCATGTGGGTTGATAATGGTGTTCATGTTGGAAGCTGGAAGAAGAATCTGCAAATACCACAGAGTCACAAAGAAAACGTTGCGTGATACCAGACCAGGTTTGAAAGACTAGTAATTGAGTGTTGACAGAAGAACTCACTTTCGAAAAACTAAAAAGTGATAAATCCTAAAAACTAAAATAAATGATAAAAAACTGTACAAGCTCTTGCCAAACACACTACGACTAGTAATGATACAAAATGAAGCACAATACAACGAAGCACGTGTTTTACAAACAAGACATTGCAGTGAAAACTGGAGTCCTTTTTGTAATGACTTTTTCGTAATGAAGTTCTTTTTGTAATGCGCTGAATGTGATGATAACAATATTATGATAATGTGAGTTGGGCACTGAAAAGAATTTTTTTTTTATATACAATGTCATTAACATTAAGTGAGGACTTCTTTGTTCATGTAGCACTTGTCTCGCCATTCAGGGTCAGTGTCTGAATGGACGACTTTGATCCTCGTGTACGATGTAAATAGTGTGCATGTGCATTTATGTTAAGCGTACATTTTCACTCACGCACGGTTACATGAATGATTTAATCCCATAAAATGTCTCAGAGTTCTCTTTTGTTCGTTTCACATGTGTTGTAGCCACGAGATGCCAATATATACATCCACGGCACCCACTCGACGTCACTTACATAACATACACATATTCTTGCTTGTAATTCTACACACGCCGCAATTGACAGAAAGTCTCTCCCCGCTTGGAGAACACCCAAAGAAAGATATACAACGCCTGCGTGTCATTCTACTCGTATATCTGAATCTACAGAGGAGGTAGCATAAAATAACACACGTTACCTGTAACTGATATGATCTGCTCCATCCACGAAACTCTGTCCAGACAATTAGGGACGATCAAATTGCGCTAATAAAAGCTTTTTGGAGAGGAATGATAAACCGATAGTCGCGCGATCTTGCTCACTTGCCAATGCGTTGCGTTCCACGTAGTTAACCAAAAAAAAAAAAAAAAAAAAAAGGCATTTCAGAGAAGAATTTGACTTCATGTTTTTATCTGTTTTCAATATCAAAGTTAGTTACATTCCTCGTGCACCCATCTGTCATGGAATCATAGCGATTTTCGAAACTTCACTTAGCGTAACACGTATGAGAATATGACTGTTATCACACAATCAAGCGTGATGGCTGTTCTTAAATCTTTAGTTTTCAGACGTTCATCGACACTCGCAGTGTGAAAATTTGGTTCACATTTTGTCACAAAATACACACGCCCTTTTCATGCCTCCCTGGGTGCATCTCTTGAGTGCAAATAACTGCCAATTAGGGAAGAGACGGTACATTTCTATTAGCATAAAGTACGTAGGAAAAAGTTTAAGGTGTCACCCAGACGTATTGCCTGCAATGCAAATCTTATCCCCATTACTACTCTGATCATTTGCGCTCTGACACACGGGTTCTGATATACATCGTTATTCTCACGCGAGAGCACTGGCCGTATGGTTCGACGTACAGAACGCACAAGTTTAATAACGCTATCATGTCGTTTTCCACTTCTCAGTATTGGCTTTATTACACTGGCAATGTGGAAAGGCCCCATCATTACCAGTGGCGTAGAGTGTTTTTACACTTACCAGTTTTGGTTTAGGACAGTGCGTCATTCCAGGCGTCTTTCATTAACTCACCATAGCGCGATGAATTCGATATGATTGTGGTAGTGCCAGCGATTCAAAATTAGTTAGCGACATAACATATAATATCACAGTGGAAATATTTGGTTCCTTGTCGTGAAATCCCCGGAAAGTATTTATCAAGTATACTGCATGACGTGAAAAAAAACAACCAATTTTGAAAGTTTTGATGAAATTAATTCAGGTAAAACGTTGAAAACATTATACACTTCTTTTCATTAAAATCCATCAAACATTAACCATTTTAAGAACAAATTTGTCATTTGCTATCACAAAATGAATAAACGTAAGATATTTAGATATTCAAGTTTGTGACGTCAATGAAGGACTCGTGGCATGCCTTATGTTGTCCTTTGCTTACTTAGACTTTATTTCAAGGACTATTGAGAATTTTACATGTCCTGAGGGTTTGATTTGGAAGCATGCATTGTCTTCTTTAAAAAAATATTGATATCACTTACCAATGTGGAAACCCTTGTAGTTAAGTAATAAGAGACAAAACACAGTCCTATACTTAAAAAAAAAATACTGACACCGTGAAACACTCTTCATCATCGGATTTTCAACACACTTTGAAAAACCATTAAAAAACCGGTGACAGAACACAATTTCCACTTATTGCCATTAATGGTTTCACGTTTGAATGAAATCAGACCTTTTCTCGATGTATGTCACTTTGTCGTTAAGGCCGAGTCATATAGGGGCGTAAGTTAGCGTTTACATTACAGGATGAACAAAGCATCAACCTGAAAATTGATTCATTAATTAAAGACAACAAAGACTGAACGAAAACTTGTCGTTATTCTGTTCCGAAGAGATATTTATGATCAATTCAGTTTGTACTTGAGTTTGAATGTATCGGGTTTTCGTCTGGCCTTTAGATTTACTCTGGACGTAATGATATACGCTGATGTTTGAAAGAAATAGTAGATTTTTTACACTCTCAAACATACTATGACCTGTAGCCGTTGAAACAATTTTAATGATTGTACCTCTTCTAGGATGCATTTTGAGGCAAGTCGAACCTCTCCAGGAAATGGTTTCCAAATTGTGTGTGATCATTATTTTTTTTTTGGTTTAAAGAATAACTTCTTTCTGTCGTATAAAGTGTACAGTTTTCCAAGAAATCACCAAAATTTTCACTCCACCTGACTGGTCAATCCCAAAACAAGTATGAATTATTATAATATTCGTTATTATTAGTATATTAGAGCTGTTAAGAAAGTGAAAGAAGTGCGCTGCATGCGTTTCGTAAATTATCCAATGTTTTATAAGAATGTCATTTAGCACGTGTAAACTGTAAAACACACATAGCATGGTTGTAAGGCCCTACTAAGGACTTTGCAAGAACAATTGTAAGAAAATATTGTGGAAAAGGGGAATTTCGTCGAGTTGTTGCTGAAGTGTTGTAAAATGTCACTGGCCTTATCTTCCTGAGGAATATCTGTGGAAGAAAAATAGAAATTGGATATTTCAAAGGCTTCTGAGAACAATTAACAATCCATTACTTTTTGTATCTCTGTTTGAATCTTATGAAAACATTCTGAATAGAAAACACACTTTCAAAATGATAGAACAAAAAAGAAAAGAAGAAAAAGAAGACAGACACTGGTCTGAGATCCTTTTCTTTTTCAGCCACTTCATCTTCATAGGATGAACGTAAACGTAAAAAACGCGATGTCGCCAAATGACTGAACAGAAAAGAAAATCGTATTGCTTGCAGTCGATAGTAGCCACATAAATATTGCCCACAGAAAACCAAGTAAGACGTGTTACTTCTTTGGTAACAAATCCGTCCCGCAATTAAAGATAATCGAAATTTATATCACAAGAGGAAGGAGCAATGTCACCTCCGGAAATCGACAAACACCCTAACAATCAAACGTAGCAAGGGACACTATAAATATAACAGACGTTACAGGGAGAATGTCTACTATCAAATGAGCTTTATCACTTATGTCTATAGACTGTTGAAAAAATTTTCCACAACGATTACATTTCACAGTGCAATTTAATGCCAGAATTTTTAGTTAATTTTCCATTTCATGTTCGCTAGAGGAAGATTTATGTTAAGCTATGAATGACATCAGGACACTTCTCTTGACAATCAATGTACATTGCTCTCCTGTTTTATCTCTGTAATCATAATTTATGCTTCATAAATTATTGTATCAGTTACAGATAGTGCAGGATATAATCTATCGATGGAGGACAAATAAAAATGAGTATAGATAAAAATGATAAAAAAATAAGATAAAAAAGCTTATGGAAAGAGGTTCGTGTCTCAGAAGCAATGGCAAATGTACACACTATACTTTATGATCATGGAAATGATGACTTACCTTTGATTGTAAGAAAACAAATCACGTTGAACACAAAGAACGATACATTGTGTCTATAGTAAGTAATTTATCGAGCTTCGTTTTAACTCTCAACCCTCTGAACTTTTACATTGATTCAAGACATTACAAGATTAAACAAATATGGCCCCCACAAAAAAGACGATAATCACGGCAGATGGGGAAAGAAATCAATTGAAATAGAGTATATGGGGATTTTTGGGACTGACATTTTGAAAGTTAGAGACAGAAAACGGGAGAAAGAAAATTAACCGAATTTGTAATCCTATCACATTAGTCTAAAGTTCGTTGCCCGATATTAATCACAGGCCTCTGTGTAGATCCAATAACACAATCTAGGAACGGAATGTCACGTATGTTATGATGTTTAGAACATGGAGAAAGGATATCTCTCTTAAAACAGGTTATTCTTTATGAAAAGCGATCAAAGAAAAAAAACAAATGATCTAATTTTTATTGCAGGAGGTACAGTATCTGTCGTTTCATATCGGTTTTACTTAGCTATATATATTATTCTGAACATAGTAATTATTAAGGATGAGTTGATGGTGTGCAATAAGTCACAAACATCGTCTAAATGAATTTTTCCTTCTTCTCAAAGAATCTTCCCAGGTACTTAACTGCATAAACATATATCAGTGTCTTAGTACGTATTCTTTTATTCTGATGTAGTCCACACCCAAAGGTTTACGATACCTGATAAATAACTGAAATAACGTCTGATGGGATCAATTTTGAAACGAAGAGGTTAGCAATGAGAGAAAGGATGAAACTTAAATCTCTATTCTTTAAATCAGGTAGGAAAAGGTTACAATAGGGTAGAAAAAGATAAAACGATAATGGATTATAGTTAAGTTCTGATTCCACCTCAGTCATTATTTTATTACCAAGGAATGTAACAAAGCGGCACTTTGGTTAACGATGATACATTATGATATGTACGTAATTGGTGTGTTAACTCTATCATGCTACGCTATCTACCTCCGCAAGTTCTCCAATACCTCATCGTTACTAGTCCGCTAAGTTTTCTCGACTCGGACAACGCTCTTGTTCCCCCTGGGCGCTTGACTTTGAGTATGTTTTTTTTTTTTTTGAGACTACTCTTTTTGGGGAAAAATAAAAAAAAATGTAAGAGAATGGAAAAAGAATCCAAATGAAAAAAGAAAGATCGAAATTAGAAATCCCATCGGCATTTTCAAAGATGTCGTTTATTTATTCAGCAAATGGTTCAATATCCCAAATGACACGGTAAATTTAGGGCACTCACCAGAACTGAGGGACTCGAGTGTGAACTTAAATGACATTAAAAGGCCGCAGATAAAACTATCCTTGCCTTGTCCAGATGAGGATATGTTTTCTGCCGGTTAGCCCTCAAGTTCACTTTTTTTCTGTTTTGACAGCTAGGTACAAGATACAGAGGCAGGTGAGATCTTCCCCGGGATTGTGGAGATAATTCGAGGAAGATATACAGCGCATTGTTATCATACGTATCGAGCATGCCAGGCTGCTGCCACAAGGACGACATATGCCTGGAGAATGGATTGGAAGGTATGAGTAGACTGTTCATTCGCATGTAAAGAAATACCTATACATCGGTAACAGTTTAGATGCACGGTCGCTCTACGGCGTGGGAAACAAACTAGAAGAATTACCATTTTTCTGTTCATTCCGCTCACCTAGTGTGATGAAGAAAAAGGAGAGAGCCATACTGATACAGCCACAGGCGATCATCCTTCTCCAAAAGTGAGGGGGATGTGGGGGGTTCATAATTTATGAATCGCCATCCAGGGAAAGAGGTTTATGGAGATGGGCTGACCCCCTCCCCTTTTGAAAGAAAAAAAAAGGAAATTGGAAGATGTCTCTATGGCAAATGGTGCAATGTTTGGTCAAGACCCTCCTTTGCAGTGTAAGTTTCGCGATCTATGTTATATTGCTTACACTTTTTACGTGTAAATTTTGAATTCGCTGTGTCCCAGTAGATATTCTGAAAACCCACGATCAATGAAAAATTCCATAAAAAAAAACAAAACAATTATCTCTCTTTGACTGCATGTGACCAAAGTAATTTATAATATATGTGTTTGCATATGCCCTTAGATACTTCTCTGTCGCGGAAAAACAATTACAAATATTATTATCAAAATGACAACATGTCAAAATGTAAGAGGTTGACAATATTAATTGGTAAGATCTCAGAATTTTACTAGTGTGTGCTTTAGTCTGATAGTAGGTAATAAATTGGATAAATGGTTAATTGTTTACTATACATTTTCATATAGACTAAGAGATTTTCGGGTACTAGATACTTGTAATGGTCTGCGTACTTAGTTGAGTCATAGAAATCCTATGAAATGACTAGAGCGCTTTACGCTAGAACCCTGTGCGTGGTAGAAGACATGTCATCAGTTACAAGGAACGCTGCAAACGACAACTTTGAATGTCAGCAAAAGTGAGGTGACATGTCTTCCCGTCTCCCCATGATCCACCCAAATGAATAAGGCAAAAAACAGGACATTCGTTAGCAAGGATTGTAGCGGTTCTGATAACACCGACTCTAATTGGGTAACTGGTGCTAATTCAAAATGTATCATTATAGCCTGAATATAACTGCAGGTTTGCAAGAGGACTTTACTTACTTTCATATTTTAATTCTCGACTAGTTCCTGACATGTGTTATTCATATCTCTTAGCCTCACTTAATACCACATTAATGTGAAAGTCTACTGGAATGTTGAATGCTTTCAACAGAATTTCAACATAAACATGTATTATCCAAGATGAAATATTAGTTACAGGCCTATCACGAATCTTAAGGCGACCCAGATGAAGTGTGAGCTTGTCACTTTTGCATACATATTTTAAGATGAGAAAAAAAGTTCAGAGTTCAATTTCGTGCGTATGGTTTTCTTCAAAGTAAGAACAATGTCATGTTAAACACAGTTCCATGATTTATGGGAGACATTACCAAAAGAAGGTATTTCTCAATCCATTTTGCTTGGATAGCTCATTTCTTTATTCAGATTTGTTACAACGTTTCCGTAACAACATTGTACCTGGTTACAGGGGCACATTACGTTACTTCAGAACGCACTTATTTCAGAAAATATATGTAGGCAACCTTTTTCTCAAGTTTAGCCTCAATTGGTAATTTTGGTTAGTTTGTATGTTACATTTTAGAATAGCAGATACCCAATTTGGAGTCATTCACCTCTGAAAGGTTTTTTTTTTTCGTCCAATATATTTGATTATTTCAGATTTTATCTGGTCATGACAAAAATAGAGAAATATTTAAATTTAAGTATAGAAAACCAAAAGTAATGAAGTTAACGATAGTACTGTCATGGGGAGGAGAATAAAAAGAAGGAAACAGATGCTTATCGAAAAAAAGATGGATAGAGGCGTTAAATTTCGATGATTCTGGCCAAGAGGCACAAGGGACCAAACGCAGGTCAAATACATCTCTTCATGCTGTCTTCATCCTTCCCCTTATCCTCTCTGCCTCTGTTAGGCCCACAGATTTTATCTTCATTGTAGCCTTCCAACCGTTCAATATCCGGCACCGAAAAAAATGCAATTATGCAATTGCTATGTATATAGGTATTACAAAAAGATCGTCGATATACCATCCATGTACGGTCAGTGGTTAGAATGCTCATGTGTTCTACCTGTCGTGTCATTAGTGAGAGAAAATTAAGTTATCCTAATTACTTTTACTTCAAATAAAAAAAATACACATAAAAATAATACTGAAATTAAGCTAAGATTGTCATCATATGGACATCATATTATACCAATAAAAGAGAACAATTGACAGCCAATGCTTGCAATTAACACTTTAATGAATAATGACCAGTAACCTACATGAAGCGAAGAATTCACTCTCAGCGTAAAGGAACAGCTACCAGCAACAGAATAAAATTAGACATGTACGGTTGACGTTGTACAAAGAAAGAACACTTTGGTTTCAATTATTTATTCATTGGTTACTTACAAAATACATATATACATGACTAAATCCTGTCTCACTTTTGATCTTTGCCGGAAAGCAGCCTCTGGCTTCGATGACCTAAAAGATAATGTAACCCAAAATGTGAATTGTAAAGAAAAAGTTATTGGAATTATCACCTCGCAAATGTGATACTCTGAATAATAAACACTTTTTCTCCCACTGGAAAATCCCCAAGGACCAGCTGTAAGCGAAGAAGTTATCAAACTCATGTGCCAGTAATCTGTACATAATTATGTATTCTTCTGATGGAAATTACTTGGTCAAATTATTTGGTTTAAATTCGTAAGCAGCGCCTCCTTTAAACATTTTGACTTTTAACACACTTTTGAAAGTATACATCAAACCATTGTTTACTGCACAACCAAATAATTTTCTCTCTCGGTGTATATCACATTCGTAAGATCCTGATGTACTTCTTTCTCAGCCTGAGACATTTTGTATCATTAATTATAAAGGTATCATGAGCCCCTAACTTTGAATGAAACCCGAATAGGCAGTACTCATTGCTTATTCCAGTTTCATTCAAAGTTTATGGAGGGCATAACTAACCATATGTATGCCAGGAAGGACCGTCACATCTCAACTTAGACTTGCATGTAAACAAAAATGTAGGTCGGTATTTTGAAACTAGATCACTAGATCAGAAAGGGTTAAAAATATATGAGTAAATTATTGTCAATGTGAAATTGGTATTGTGTATTTCCTACCTAATCATTAAAATGGACTTCAAGTACATTCGAAAATTTGTCATTCACTTCATCAGAGAGAGAGAACTAAAGAAAACATTTGGAATGCATTTGAAATGATTTTGCATGAGACAAAAGTGTAGTGAAGTGAAATGACTCTTAACCTGTCGTAGGAAATTAATGTGACGGCCAAACTTGAGGAGAGAAGGGAAGCTAAAGTAATAGAATTGTATGAATTTCGTACGTATTCATTATTTGCAACACAAGATGGTGAGATGTTACCCCTGTTTCCTCTCTATCTGACGAAATAGCCCGACGTAACTTTTATCAACCTTTTTTCAAATGAACACCCCTTTTTTTCATATCTGTATCTAATAAATTAAGAAAATGATGTTGCAAAAATTACGGATTTAACATTTACCCGAAGAGTAATACACAGTAAGCGGGATATAAGCACGATCTAAAGCGCCACAATTGTTTTACCTGTTTCATTGGAAGAGGCCGCGACTACACAGAACATGTCCAAAACTATTATCGACTCACGAACGTATAGATCCAGATACTCATGTGATCACCAATGGTATTGAATTTACATTCCCTTCGGACAACGGTCACAGCTATGCAACCCGAAGATATTTTTGTTTACTCCTCTTCGGTTGAAAGCACTCTAGGGACATCCTTTCCCCTAAATCCTGTTTAATGTGTCACTTGGAAAAATCTACAGTGCTTGCTTTTTGAGGTATGGCCAGGGGAACCTTCTCTCCTTTTGGCTATATTTTCCATAAAATGAAATCGTGAACGAATTTGTCGATATTTGCTTTCAGATATAGAGGACTGTCTGTTATTCGTTGCAAAACAAAGTAAAATTTTTGAGTGACATATTCTTCACTTGTATCCCTTGAAGACATGGACGAACATGATTGCGAATTGGAGAAATTCAAGTGTGCGCCGTTACACTTTGGAGGGGGGTCAATGCTTATCCAATTAAACATGAGGATTGCTGTAGGGGAAATTGGCCAAGAACGTGCAATAAAACACTTCCCACTAGTATGCGCGACACATACTAATGCTAATATATATGTATCGGTCCAAACTTTCTACTGTGATATGTGAATTTATGCCGGAAATTTACTCTCTTTCATTTTGTGTCACACAGAGGAATTGAAGAAATTTTTCAGCAACAAGTGAAGGGGTTTTGAACGAACGTCCACAGGACTTCACAGGAGGACAGTGTGATGACCCAAATCAATATCTTATTCATAGCTTGTGATATTATTGAAGAAAGACTATTCTGTTCAAGAAACAAAGTGATGACCCCCTCTCACTCTTTCTTCCCCCGCACACAATCAGTGTTTCCAAAATGAACTCTGCATGTGTCCAGCACTGAAGTTCAGTATGTACTTTTCACTAGGAAGGTTCATTAGTTGCGGCTGCTGAAAGATTTGAAGAAGGAAAATTTATAAATGTTGATTAGTACAAATCTTACCACTTGTTATAGGTGGAAATCGGTCGCAAATTAAAGGACATCCAAAATTGTGTACTTCATCCATCAAACTTTTTGTTTGTTCGTATTTATGACATAAAAGATTCTGGTAGTTACTGACACTAATCACTTTTTAATTTGTTAATTATTTTTAAGAAAAAAGTTGAGTCCAATTCGTTTCGTTAGGTGAGATGAATATTGTCCCTTCGTTTTTTTTTTTTTTTTTTTTTTTTTCTTGAATCCATATGACACACGCTGATGCACTGAAAAAAAGATCTGAGCAGTTAGACTGGAAACCACTTCAGGATGATGTCAGGTCTTCAAATTGATTTCATCCACCAGAGTTTCCGAAGACGTGACCTGTTTCCAGAATATTTCCCTTTGGATAGGTTGAAACCTGGACCTCTAATTTATAAGATCCTAAGACATTTTGACAGCAAATCTTACGTCCTAAAACGCTGCCCTACGGTTTCTACGCCGCTAATTCTGATGATCAATTATCCCGACCTGTGATTCGCAGTTTCGATGTCTTAACAGAATGACAGAAGCAAAGGGCTGGTCATTTACCACGAAACGTATGCAATTTCGATCTCACCGGTAATACACCGCTGTTAAAGCGACGTTCCCGACTTTCTAACGAGTAAGATTACTTGACACAGCTATAGCATGAAATGCAAAATATAACACAAATGCTGCAAGGATATGAGATGTTCTTCAGAGTCTGATTAAAACACTTTTATCATTTAAATGTTTGTCATAAAAATATTAATGACAAGTGCCCATATTGGCTATTCCTTGGTAAACCTTTTGGACAAAAATATGGTTAAATGGTTGAACTTTCTATAAAACGAATGTTAAACAGGTAAACAACGAGTAAATGCAATGATGATAATTCTGACCAAGGGTTTTTGGTCAAAGCTCTAATTCTGAGTCAGATTCTTCATTTTATCCTCGATTCATTCTATCCAAATAGCATGCAATAAGACTTTAACAATCAGACAAATGAATGTATTTATTGATATTATCAGAGTAAGGCCAAGCACAGACTTACAAACCTTGAATTGTTTTAGCTGTCCGGCTGTACCACAGGTAAGTAGAAAGTCAGGATATTCATACATTTGCGGCAGGCTCCCTCAATTAATTTTGTCAACTGGCGAAAATATATCAATGTAGCACGTCCCTGATTACTATTCTTGTGAGAAGAGATAAGGGGTTGCCCTATTTTACACTACTTGATTTTAGTTTATTACGTTCTTTTTTAAGTTTGTCTTGCACAATAAAACACTTCGGGGGCCGCCAATGTGGGAAGTCTGATTCAAGATGTATATTACTAATACCCACAAATTACACTTGGGTTGACAGCTTACCAACATGCAATGTTTCATGCTTCTTCTTGCCCGATTGTTGTCTGCGAACACGTACTTTAATCTTCTTTAATTCCTTCCATAAACCAGGGTTACACACGACTATGAGAGGCTATTTCCATTTCTACTCAAAAATCGATTTCTTGATTAGCAAGCCAAACTCTTCAGAACATCCTCGACTACCTGTGTGTATGTGGACTTTCAACACTTCTCAAAACTCGGTGGGTTCATTCAGCTTGGTTGAAGTAGTAACACGTAATGAATAATTCGGATCAGAAAAGTAAAATCCGGATATACACTATTTCTCTTATTGTCTGATGGCATGTCCCCGTCCGGTCTGCCACCGGTGAATTAAGAATTCAGGTTTGCATGGAATCTTGGCCGTGGTTGTGTAAATGATGCTTCTTTTCGCACGAGTAAGGAATTAATATCAGGGGTTTTTTTCATGGTGATGGACGTTATGATAATTCAACTGGCTGCGTTTAATAGAAGATCTTTTCATTTTCTGTTTAGAGTAACGTATGACAGTAGTAATGCAAATATACCTTCGGCTCCATGTTAACGACAATATCGATTCATCGTATTTAGATGATGCAATTATCTAAATATATATGTCATAGATTTTTACATATGTTTTATAAGGCCTTTAAAAGACCAGTATCTTGTTTAAAATCATTGTTTCCATTTTTAACGATAATTATTATAACACAGTGTGGGACAAAACACCACATAAACTCAACAGCTGACACGGGTTGACTTAAGCTTAGGTAGCATTCCATGCCCCAAATCAGTGTAATCACTTTAACTTTGAACGGTATTTTTCTCATCCATCAGAGTAAATTGAATCTCGTGTTTAGTCCATGGTAGCCTTGGTATATTTGTGAGGAATACCGTCGCCAAATATCACTTTAAGTTGTCATACCATGCAAAGTATTTACATTAATCACTTTATAATTGAATTCATTCGAATATTGATATTTTAAAATCTGAAAACGAAAATATTCCATTCTCACAATGAATCTATTTTCGATAGCTGTGTTTTTTTTTTTCAAGTTAGATTGCTTAAGTTAGCTCAAGTTAGATTTAGATTGCTGCACGTCTTGAAGGACACAATGAAGGACATCTTCATTGGAGTTCAAGGTGTTAAATAAGCAAAGGTGACAATACCTTTGCTGACACAAGTCACACATTTACATTACAATGTGCACTTACTGGTTGTTGTCGTTTTTTTTTTTAAAGAAACGA
>VJOZ01130822.1:0-11717 GCA_009801055.1 Stichopus horrens | reverse complement strand
AAACCGGACGTCTGGTAACCCTAAATATATGTATGAAGCGGGAGAGTTAGGTAGGTCGGATCCCTCACTTTCATAAGCGGGGGCGAAGATGTATTTTGCCCTACACTTTTTCATACTTCTAAAGGAAATTTAAATTATGATCCTCACACTTGAATTTCCTCTCCTGATCTTACAAGTATTTTTATCCAAAAATTTTGCCTGCACGCTTCAGGCCAAGTGATGGTGGTAACCGATACGCTTAACTATACATCACTTCAACAGTTTTCCACTCACAGTCCCCCCCCCCCNNCCCACCGACTCCTCCCCTATGACAAAAGCTGGTTACGAAACTGCTAAAGCTCTTTATCAGGGGATCCAAATAAACTGATGTGATGAATTGAAACTTTTGTCTCGTTCATCTTTTCTTTTTTTCTTTTCTTTTTTTGTAGCTATGGACACCATGATTTCCAACATTTGTTCAACCATTGTCTAAATTGTATTTAGTATTTACTTCAGTGAGTGCATAACATCTACCCACAGTCCATTGGATTCCTCAATTGATTTGACAATACATATTAATTCCAGCCGGCCAGCCAACCTCCGAGACATCCATGTAGTTCTTGATATCAGTGGTGTATATCTTCCCTGGTCTGCGTAGACGGTCACGTCCATCAGAACATTACCAATACGTATTGGTTTGTGGGTTCATGGGTTGTATGTTGTGTGTGAAGGGTCGGGGAGCTCCAGATTGAGTAACTAATTGACACTGACGCAATTACTCCCCTCTCCCATTCTTCCACCTTCTCAAACAACCTTACGGGCACATATTCAAGTTTTTCTAGATTGCATACAATTTATGATTAGTTTTAATAACTTCCTTTCAATTTAATGACAATATATTCAATCCAGTTATATTGCTCATTAACGAACTGGACTTTCTCAATGACGTCATGCTTTATAATGGAATTAAATAAATTTCAGAATGATGAAGAAATTTGATACGATTGGATTTAAATTTAAGTCATATTGGAAGAGTTATCACCTGTTAATACAGTGACATTGTTATGTAACAAGAGGTTCCTAAAACACATTTCTTTTTATTAAAATATAATTATGACTGAATAGTTTCTTAACTTGGTCTACACTTTGCAAGTATGAACCGTGACGATCATTCCGGTGGGATCATGAACTTACATTTTTTCCTTTCTCTAATATTAAAAAAATCTCTTTTTTTAACACTGGCAGATAAAGGAACCGACAGATTCTACATTTCTCTCCAACAAGGTATAGAATCGCCAGTCAGGTTCGAATTTCCCTCACTATGGTTACTAAAAATAGCATATACGTAATACAATTCTCACTCAGACGACCTGTGGAATATCATGTTGCACATTGTAACTTTCAGCCTATTCAAGTATTATCGATTCCAATAACAACTACAAGAGACAAATACATAAGTAGTAACCATAGGCAGATTAGGGGGGGGGGNNGGGGGGCGGGCAAGAAGGGCAATTGGCCCCATTTTTTCCATCTGAAGGACAATTGCGCACCGGGGAGACTATAGAAGCGCAAAACACAATACACACCTCAACAATATCATGCCACCATGGCCGCATCGTACCTTTTGTACCAATTGAGTGGTACCGATAGTAGTACAATTGTACTAAGGTATATGCTAGGACATTCCAAAAACCTGGAACAGAAATAATCATGGACGGTAAGTGGCAGTGATTTTCGTATCTACATTTTCTAGTTCCCTGTAGGAGCAAGGTGGATAACCAAATATTTTCAACGCACATCGCTACATCTCTCGCTCTGCAATTTTCAAATAGCACTACCATTATTAGCAAACAGGCCGACGCTTACTGTCACCCGCAACCACCATATGAGTTTCATAAGATACGGCATTTCATACAAATTTTCTTTATCTGTATATATTTACGTGCTTTTTAAATGTAGTCTAAATGCGAGTTGTACGGAAATTTAAGCTCCATTTCCAGTACCGCAACTAGGAACAGGTCAGCCCCCTCCCCCCGCCAGGGAGAGCCCTCTTGATAACCCCTTTCTCAACTTTTGTATCACTTATATCGCTAAAACTAAAATGCAACTCTTTTCTTAGAGGTTTGCGCATGCCAATTCTGAATTGTTCCAAAGCCCTGGACGCCCTCAAGACAAAAATTCTTCCCTCAAATTGTGCCACATTTGTAAGTGCCAATGTATGAAGCTAAAATGTGTCTTTACTTCCCCGGAGTCTCCCGGGATCTCTCTCCTGGACACTCACCTGGCTCTGCTCTGGGCCCCTCTGGGCCTTCGTAGACCCCACGCCGTTGTAAGGAGCGCTTCACACTCCAGTCGGGTCTTCGATGCCGTTTAACATTTGATCCTGGTTTGCTCTCATCACTTTCAAGACATCAAACCACGCCCTTGTTAGTAACTTAAAATTGAACTTGACTCAACAGTTTAAAAATAATAACAATTATGTAATGTAAAGAAGACTGCCATTTATAAAGGTCAAAAGACCCTTATTTATTATTCCTTACCCATCACGTATACAACCAGTTTTACTAATGGAGTAATGCCTTGCTGTCTTACTTCGTTACCCTAATTTGTGGAAGAGGTGTTGCAAAGTTCCAAATGCCTTGTAGCATGTTATACTCCGTAAAGAAAAGAGTAAAGTTAACTTTCTGTTGTATATAGTTTCAATTATTACAGTAATTATTAAGGTCTTAAAGGAACACATTGGGAAAGTTTAGGCCTATTTCTCAGAGTTTCCAACTTTCTCTTTCATCGGATCTGTAATGCCTTGAAAAAGACAACAGAAAAAGGGGAGCCCGTCACTTTCAACACACGCACTCACAATCAACATTGTTTTGTTCGTCAGCTAGGCCTTTGTATTATAAGGTCACCCTAAACCATGTACGGTAGGGGTGAACTTGATCCCACAAGTCAAAAATCTTTATCTTTTTAATTGATTAGAGTTGAATGGTCTCATGAAAAAGAGATCGGGAAGGAATTCTGAATAGAGAGACAGGATATATTGGTATAAATCTTTACGTTTGTTTTGTTTATCTTTGTACTGTTTGGTGAAGGGGGTGGAACGGAGATTTTCACGTAAAAAAGTATAGCGAGCAAGAACGATCGCAGCTGTCTGTAAATAGACAATCAACACAGACATGGCTACGGGTCGATAAAATAAATAAACAAATATGCTGAAGGTATTTAGGTAATTTCACTACATTTACCTTTTTACAACTTTAAAACTGCATCATGCTGATGATGATAGTGTAATGATGTAATGATAGTGACTGTATCAGCAACGATGTGAAATGGTTTAAGACTGTGTGTGAATCTATTCAATTAGTATCATACATACATATATGATGCAGGACCTTATATATTTGTGTAGATGGCAACCAATACTTAGCATAATATTACGTTCAATATATACATCTGTCCAGGCTGATAGTCAAGCGGGATAAAACGGTTTTAGGTCATTATCTGCTAGCTGTTTTGTGGAAAAAGGTGGTTACATCATAAGATGAGTTTACAATGATATGGTAGGCTAGAAGAATAATAAGGTTAGAATAAACTAGTACCGTGGGTGAAAGTGTTTGAATAGGGGCTACATCGACAATGAGATATATTTAAGCAATTCGCAATGTACCAAATATAGACGATTACCTCATCAGTTACATCAGCATCCGTCTTCAGCATCCGCTTGTTCCTCGCCACCGTCTGAAGATATCTTGTTGATCATTTGTATGTCGATTTGTGGTGACAGGTGTGTCTGGTCACTAAGCCGTTGATTTTCCTACTTGACATTGCTTTGACCCCCCCCCACCCCTCCCTCCGATGACTGAGCATGAGTTGAGATCATATCGAGTACTTTGGTTCTTCCTCTCATCAAGATAAATTTGGTACATGGTACGCCAGAGAACGGTCGTTAATTGATTGATAAAGACATGGATGCCAGTGACGTGTGTAGGATTCTATATTAGTGGCGTCCCCAATTGATCGCCTTCTTGGCGGCGAGGAGTGAACTGGGGTATCGACTCCTTTTTGCTCTTCGCCTAAACGGGCTCAGAGGCGACTTACATTCTGCATCTATTGAGCAGTTAATTCGCAACAATAGTATGATATGACACATAAAGAAAATACCNNTGTGTGCGTGGGTTTGTTTTGATCAAGGAGGGTAAAACTAAACTTCGGATCTTGGATGGAAAGTGATAAAAAGTTAATTTATTGTCACTCCGGCAATAAGAAATCTCCTTAACCAGCCAGTGTGCATTATATAAAGTTACACCAATCAAAATTAATGCTAGTTAACGGTGTCAACATTCCTCATTCTGCGTCATTTCGTCAATAGTAAAGATGAACCAAAGCCTTTATAACTTGGAATGATCAACTTTATTTATGAACAGCCTGCCCTGCTATTCCGATCACGAAATCTGAGCACAAACAGGGCCACGTGTAGACTGATGTAACCTATTAGAAGAGGGATGCTTAATTCAAGGGACGAAAAAGTTTGATATAAATGATTCGCAGTTTTGATTAATCAAGTTTTGAATTTTGCAGTTACCCATTTCGATGAAAAGATGTTAAGCAAACATTGCTGTGTGAATGAACTAAAAAACTGACCTCACTCAAATAGCCCATATATGTGTCCTACGAAAATTTATGCACGTTTTGACTTCAAATAGTTCGCATGAAAATTCAGCTTTTCATTTAGGACCAGCGAGAACTTGGTCGCTTGTAATTTAACAAATTCGACCAGCTCCAGACAAAGTAGTCTGTTAGAAACAGGTGAACACTTGAACAGCGTTGTTAAGCATTACTATATGCTACCGCATAGACGTATACTTGAGACTTAAATGACGGTATAAACAGTATACCACGAAAACAGCGTGATTTGGTCATAGACATGTTTTGAGCAAAAGAGAAACTTTAATGTAAAACAACCAGAGTCCTTAGCTTTCATAATTTCTCTTCATTTTAATAGAAATAACTTAAATTGGAAAAAACACTACCTTAGACACCTGTTCCTAAAACAAGTAGACCTACACGTGCTAACACCAATCAGGACAAACGTTTTCTATGTTTCTGTTCATGAGTGAGGTAACTTACCCTGAACCAGTTATCGCTGAAGGAAAAAGTCATCAACTTCATATGTCAAAAACCATTATGAAACTTCAGGGAGCTCATTATCTTTTTTTGTTAATGGATGAGATAAGTAATTTTATGCTAAGGAGAGTGAAATGATTTTCTGAAACAATAATTGTATCTGCACATTTATTGATGTCGCTTGACCATCCAAAACCATCCCTTATCAACCTCCTTCATGTGACTGTATTACGATTTGATTGCAGAGAGATAACAGACCGCGACACTCATAAGCCCAAATGACACGAAAGAACCTTTTACCCGGACGTATTTCAGGAACTCATTTAATCATATCATTTCAGGTCAAATTAAATCCCAGATCCCACAATCACGACAAAACACTAAACGATTTCCACTTAAATGAATTCTATCGGCTTAATGTGTGCTTCCTGTATCAATAACTATGGTATCTTTCTGAAAATCTACGTTTCCTTGGGTCAACTCATTTGGGAATTTACCCAAATCTCACCTTCACCATAGATCCTGATTCAAAAGAAGAAAAACAGAAAAAATATTTTTTGTTTTGTTTTTTTACTTTTCTTTTTTTTTCTATAAATATAAGGATCTGAACACTATGGACATCATTCACTTCAACCTTCTTGACTTCATCAGACTGTTACCGTCAAATACTGAAGAAGCTGGAAATATTTTCGTCGAACTTTTCCAGTATGGCGTTTCCAAGAAAGAGTTTGGGTTTAATTTTTGGTCTTCTTCTGGTAGCAACAAATATCCGAAATGTTCACTCCAGGAATTTGATGGTAAGTACCGAAATAACACTGACAGCTATTGTTTAAAATGCTCTTTCAACACCAAATAAGTCCGTCATAACCTTAAAAAATATTTCTATAATTTTAGGAATTTAAGATGCAAATATTATAGTCTTTTATTTATTATCTTATGAATAAACTTAATAGACAATATTAGGTTAAAGATTGAAAATTCATGGAGTCGGATAATGATCATCCAAGAACTGGCGACTGTCGTGACAGACGGATTTCAGGAAATATATTTAGTTGTAAATTGTTGATTAACTTGACACATTGAACAACACTTTAAACTAATAATTTTGCTCTTTCTTGTACTTCAGATTTCTCATTTTTATTTTTCGTTCGTTGTTTAAATCAGGACAGCAGTGTGAACGGTTTATCTATAAATCCATCTGGTAATTCTTCCGACCAATGTGTCTGTCGAGTTGAGGTCCCAGCCACCGTACAATGTTCGAAGATCGTTAGTTCAGATACCACGTCGAAGATCTTTGACCTTCAAACACAGGTAGGCCAATGTTTGTGGGTATGGTTCAACTTAGACAGTTTTTATGGAATTTATACTTACAAAAAGGATTTTTGTTTAGAAGAAACATTAAGCTAATCCCCTAATATTACTTCACGACTGTCCCAAATAAAGGACTATGGTTATCTAGCTATCTATTTGTTTGTTTGTTTTTTGAAGGATACAATACCATGTTGTGTAAGTATAAAAACGTATCACATACTAGCAGGCCCGTAGCCAGGCTTTCCAACTTGGGGAATTTTGAAAGCGTTGAGGAAGGCTAAAATGTTTGAGTTTCCAAGGGTTAGAGATGCAAAATGGTGCAAGATTTCCATCTTTTTCNNCCCCCCCCCCCGTGTACGTGTCTGCCATAGGCCTACTGACAGGATTCTGTGCAAGGGGTTGATAGATTCATTGCTTGGTGAATCGAACGGTGATTACCTCACGTCTGAACTAAAGTTTAGAGTACCCCAAATAATTTAAATTCAAATTTATCTTTAAATGTTTGCAACCAATTGACGCAATTTAATAAGGCTGAAGAGTGTTCTTCAAACCGCTTTATCTATACAGTAAAATGTGTTTGACAAGTCTTTATTACTGTTAAAAACATTTTTAGCTGGTACATTTCATATTTTTCGTCTTCAGTAAGTTTACATATTTGATGTTACGTTAGTCTTCAGCTTGTTCTATTCATGACTGCATACTGCAGTTAATGACTTCTCTTTGCAATTTACATTTTCATTTAATCTTCGTTTGGAGTTAATTTTGTCTTTTACAACCTCATAAAACCTCTGCAAAACACCTCCAAGGAGACTACTTACATGCACGCATTCCAGTATGGCTTCAAACTGTTAGTCAAACTCGACACAGAAATGAAAAAAGAACATTTTTTTTGTTAGGGTATTGATTCATAGTTGTGAAAATACAATTCATATAGAATTAGAACAATTGTACGAAATTGTCCAAAATAAATTATTTAAATACAAGTTACTCGATGAATGACCGAGCTCAAAAATATCTTAGTTGAATAATAACGGCTCATACATTAAAACAAAAGAAAAGCATGCAGAGAAGGTGACGACATCCTGGTGAGAAGGTCCCATATTAAGCAACAAAACGAGAGAAAGTAGTACCGTAACCGCGTACGGTGTATATGCTGAAATACTTTAAAGGCGACATACTCTTTAACTTCTTGTGTAGACCGTATGTGGCAACCACGTGACTTTGTACAGTCAATAAAGATATCTCACCCGAAAGGTAGGTCAAAAATATCACGTGACTGTATATTTCGTAATCTGACATCTCCCATTGTCTTCACACAGATATCTCAACTGGACGTAAGACTTAGCGATCACGTGACCGCCTACCACGCACAGAGTTTGCGCATTGACGAGGTTAGCGAGTTGCTGATTACGACCTTGGACACGTTGGAGAGGGTTGAATCAGGAACGTTGGTCATTTCACGACCAGAGATAGTACAGATACGAAAAGAAATTACAGACATGGAAGCACTGTTAGTGTCACTGAAACAAAACCATTCTGCCACCGTAGTAATCCAAGATCTGCAGAGAGAGGTAAGAAAGGAAGAACGAGGGTGGGGAGGGGGTGCGATGGTTGGTACTACGTAATGAAGAATATTTGCTTATAACAATTAGAAACAAACACCCACATACTTTACACTTTTCCATTTCGTAACAAAGTGACAATGGTCTTGATCTCGTGGGGGGGGGGTCATTTATGCAATTAAATATCACTATGTGTCTTCAATAACTAATTTACTGCGGACCATAGTGATAATAATGGTTTGGCCTGTACTACCGTTTATTGTCATGCAAATTATTTTCAAAGTTTCTGCTAATAGTTTTGCTTTCTTTAGTGAGCAATTCGAACTAAGTTGTTCATTTGCAGTTCATTGTCAAACTTAAAGTAGCAATTTGCGTCCATTACCTCGATATTGAAAACCGCGGTAGCGACTTCAAAATAACGTTTACCTGTTGATATGTTACGGATATCTGGTCAATTCTTACTTGCAACTTTGAGATAAAAGTCGAAAAAAATACAACTATCTGCTTTGCATTACGTGAGAAGCTACTTCATCGTGACGTTACGAAGCGCCGATAAGACTCCTTCCATATTATAGGCCATGAGTCAGGTCGTTGAATAATCGAACCAGCTTCAAAAGTGTCAAGTTAGTCTCACTTTGTTCCTTTGCCTTTGTATACATGTCAGTAGACTGTGTACATGCATGTTATACCGATAAACTGACGAGGCAGGATTTCCGTGAATAAGTCTATTTTTTTTTTATATACAATCATCACATAAGTGTTTGGTTAACTTTAAACAGTGGTTGCACGTGATCAAAGAGGTAAGCCGATATTCAGCCGACATTTGCTTAGGAATCATCATTCATCCTAATTTACATCAATAAGAGAGAAAAGGTAAGTGAGGGGCTTATGTTGATAGCCTATTTTTATCAGCATTACATTGCAAACTACAAAATAACAAAATCATAAAAAATAAAGTGTTCCAACGAAAACTGCTGCTTTAAAGGCGCAACCGTGAGTGAGGGCGTAATGTGGTGAAGTGCTGGGGGTCACATTATTACAGTTTCTATCTATACATTCCTATCTATACCTAAATATTATGCCTTCGACTATTTTTCTGACGTTATTCACGCTATAAATGCCATCTCAACAGACTTCTCGGCGTCACATACTGTACGCTGTTGTTACTCTATACACATGAACTTGAAATTTATAATCAAGAGAGTGATTATTGACTTTGATAACGTGAGATAATATACAGTTGGTATAACGGGTAAAATAGGCCTACTGATTTTACTTTAGTTGAATTTAATGACATCATTCAAAACCTGCATGCAAGAATTCTGTCCAACAGCATTTAAGCCAATTCAAATCTGTAGATTTACATCGCGTTCTTGGGTATCCAACCAACGATTCAGGAACCAATTCTGAATTTACCACCCTGTCCCTGGTCCAAAATTTCACACACGTACATTGTTCCTCTGCCAAAATTCAGTATGTTAGCAACTAGGATCACTTCATTATCATGTCGGTACGTAAGATATATGGTAGTTTTTTAGCACACATAACAAAATCTTCAGAACTAACCTAAAGCTACCCGAACCAGTACCTATAAGGCGGGTACCTGAGTGCAAACGCTACAATTTTTTTTTGTGACAAACGGAGCACCCCCCCCCTCACCCATCCTCCACACACATATCTGGGAGTCGCAAACAGAAATGCGAATTCTTTCGTTACCAGATTATTCGTATTTTCATACTCCTTTGTTTTTCACCTCATCTCGACTCGTGGGATGATTTCAAAAGGCGTTGTACAATGTGAACGAAAAGATGACATCAGATGGTGCAGAACTGTTAACCAGTTAAAAACAAATGGCGCCCGCTATTTGAAGTAACACATTTTACAAGTTCACATCTCAATCCATGTTGGACAGTTAGTGTAAAGATTGTAAAATGCTTTGTCCATGCCACGAAGTCAACATGAATAAAATTCTTTGCTTGATTACAACCATCCCGTCGTTAAAATTATATTTTCAGAGAAAAATTGAAGTACAATTTTTTGTCTTCGCTTGTTTGTACCGCAATGTTCATCAGTAGCCACGCAATGAGTGAACTATTAAATTACAAAAAAAAAGTGTGGTAAGGAACTAATTTGTGTTTGGACATTACAACACTAATTAAACAGAGTTTACAAACATCTATCGATCAGAGATATATAACATTCTTGTTTGTTTTTAATTACCTCTTGGTCTAACAGATTTACAACGTGACGACTCTTCTTGACGAGTTAGAAATCAGTGAAAGTGCGGACACGTCAGAACTTCTGAAACAAATCGAAGCCCTAAAGACCAGGTTAGAGGATTGCAAAAACAACGATGAGACAAGGATACTTTATGACAAGTGGGACGAAGAAGGAAGTCAAGGTAAGGTCAAACTATTATATTAATATCTATTATATTATTATCTATAGCCAACAGCAAAAACAAACTTCGAATGTTATGATGAGCTCGAAACTTGTCCCATTCACCTGATAAGATGATACAGACCACAGATCTCAGGGACACGAGAAGGTCGTTCGACGAAGGAGGTTCTAAGGGTCGACTGACTGCTTTTGGTTCGATTGCCTCCCCCATCCCATCAAATGAAGCAGAAGTACTTGACAAACATTTTGTCAAAGTTTCATTTAGAAACATTGTCGAATAATGATGTCACATAACCACTGATAGGAGGAATTTTCATGTATTTCTTTGTTTTCTTTACCTATAATTTTAATACATCCACACACATTTGTACTTCCTGATTATTTTTCTTGAACATTTGCAATATCTTGGAAAGCCATTAGTTATGTAATTATATGTATTGATTATTTAATAACATGTATTACTTAATTACTACATAGATACCGACATATTTAAATGAAATTTGGAGATGGTGTTCACCAAATAGTAGTCTCTTATTTAACATTGTCAACAAAGTCCTGACTTTCCTTCACCTTTAAGGGTCGTAAAGATGAACGTCTGGAAATAGCAAATGTAACCGACTCCATGTTGTAACACTAACAATTTAACGATGACGCAGGATAATTTTTCAGTTTTTCATAGAAACACAGCCTGGAGGTACAGCACAATTTTGACGAACACACAGCTACGGTGGGACCAATGAGGTGAATTAATGGAGTATGATGTACACACCAACTTAGGGAAAACTATGATCAACAAAGAGGCAAACTATTTATTTTTATTTACCTTCTCTTCCATTATGATCTCGTGATCATATCAATTGCATTTTGTAAAAATGCCAAATGCCAAAATTGGTCCTCGCCAATAATTTTAGGCTGAAAATTAAATCAAAGCGTGTAATCCTTCCAGAATGAAAGCAGAAAGGGAAACACCAGTACAGTACAGATCCGTAGCCAGCGCATGTGGAGGGGTGGGTCTTTTTTCCAAGATGTAGACCTTTTTGAAAATACGGAAACGGTTGTCGCGTGCCGTAAGCATGCAGTTGCTAGAGGTCCGGGGGTAATTTTCCGGGAAATTTTNNTAGACAATTTACATAAATAGTACACACAGGGGCGTAGCCAGGAATATCATAAGGAGGGTGCGAAATTGTGAAGACTATCTAAGCGGAGCGCCACCATCGGTTAGTGCGGAGTGTACAAGAAAATTTTGAGTTCTACAAGCTCCCCAGATGCCCGGAAATAGCTCTTCCCAAGACTTTTCAAATGCATGAACCCAGCCCTGAAATATAGATCTCATGTCTACAATTT
>VJOZ01130673.1:0-14811 GCA_009801055.1 Stichopus horrens | reverse complement strand
TTGTACGCTCCTCGCCAACTGATGATTCCCTTCGCTTACATAGTCCTTCCACGCATACCCTCACCCTAGCTTCCGTCCGTGGTAAAATCCCCTGGACAGGCGTCTGGGAATTGTCCTTTCATAGACTTTCGACAATACATGTCTTCAATCACAGTACACCCAGAGACCTATCTATCAATCATTCAGTTTATCGTTCGTCTAAATATATGCAATACCTGACCAGTAATACCTTTCAATAACATTCGAAGATACAGAAATGCTTCATTCCGAAGTTCACAACTCTGCAAATACCTCAGAGCGTCCGGGCTTTTCAATCTGGTCATGTTAATAGACGTTACTCTAGATCCTACCGGAAACCTATTGCACCTGTCAATATGTCCAAAGCCATAAAAAAGTACATCACATAGACCCATGCCGGGGCATGCTTTGATTAGTCAAACCTGTCAGTAAGTCAAACATCTCCCCACATTTCCATTTGGATTGACCCACCTGTATGCGGCATACGAGCTGTTGAGCAATGTATTGGCCCAACGTTGAGAGAGCTTTGCTTATCAATACTCATAAGTCTCATTACATCTGTAAATCTTAGGGGGCTAAATGTAATTAATAGATAATTGCAAGTCAATTAAAAAACTATCATCTTAGTTAATCAAATAGTTAATTACACCTTTGACATGAGTAAACATGTTTTGTGTAAACGTTATTGATTCCGTTTGGTAAATAATTAAAGGATTTGTGATTAAACTGTGTATATTGTGATAATTTTTATGCATATATCAATGTGATGCATTATAACAGTAAATAACTTCGTACTCTGAAACAGCAAACATTGGCACACACGTCAGCTTGGTGAGTAGAAAGTGGTTGCACACCTGCGGTTTCGGATGATGGATGAGGTCAATGATTGACCTGTTCGTTCAGTTGGGACCTGTTCGGCCCAATGAAACCCTCATGGGAAATAGGTCTGGAGACTTGCAAAACGTTGAATGTAGCAGTTAATATACGTAGCGATGAATTAGTGAACATTAGTATTCTATGCGTTCGTCCAACGTTGGCAAAATGTAGTTAAGATAACAGTTGGCAATACGTTGCAAATACGTTGGCACATTAATGTATTAGCCCAACTTCCAGAAAACGAGCACCCAAAGGTTGCGCCAACGTAATTTGCCAACATTGCACCATGATATTTTTGCTATCTGTGGTAGGCCTCAGTTGTATTGACGTCATGTAAACTTGAGTTACATACATGCCACTGAGGATAGATACTGCATATTAGCCTCTAACTTATATAAACTACAGTTAAATGAAGCTAATTGTGTTCTAGCAGTACACATGTACAATATAACGTTTGCAATTAATTACAAGCCTGAACTTTAATACCCATGCAGTTGTTTAATTCCTTTAACCTGTTGAAAGGGTCCACGGTTGTAGAACTGTCACTGTTCATTCAAGATTCTTTTCATTTCATAGTGCATTGTTTATTTCTTACTGATGATACAATTCTGAATCAATATGAACTAAGATAAAATGAGAGACATCAGTATCCTTTCTTTGATCCCTAGCCACCACTTTACCTTATCAAAGGTGAGGTGTTATTCCATGATATTCATACTTGTTGCACATTTTGTTCACGCAACGAACTGTCAAGGAACAATAATGATATCTTCGATTAGTAAAACCATTAACGTAAGCAAATAATTACAAACTGATGCAACAACCACAGGGGTATGATGAAATGCCACTGTAGTCTCCATTGGTCGACTGCGACAATGGAACGTACATTAAGAACATTAGGACCGATAGGATTGCTTAAATTACTGGTAACATTTAAGACATGTCTGGAGAGGCATCGGATTATACGTGAAAATTATTGATCCTCGGAGAACTGAGAATCATTTCTTAAACTTGATTTCGGTACCTGGAAAGTAAAAAGTATAAATAAAGTACAACATGGAAAGGGAAGGCTTAAAGCACTCACGATCAACACAATAATATACTATTTTACTTTTTGTCTTTTGCAAACTCTTGCACAACAGGACAAATACGATTGTGATATCCTATCTGATTATGATATCCTACTTAGAAAAAACATCAAAAGACATACCACTTTCTTTACATCAAAATTGTACTTGGCCCCTTGCTGGTCTTGGTAGACCTTTTCCGCATCGATGTCTTGTTACTTCGGATACAGACTTTCAGAATTAAAGATGTAAACACGATTTTCGCTTTAGCTGAGACTGACTGAAAGCTATCAAGAAACTGACCACAAACAGGGAGGTGCAATAAATTTGAACCTCCCTGCCATCTCCTGTATCATGATCAACACGATCTCAGCTTCTGTCCTATACGGTACACTCAAGCTGTTAGAAGGAATAGTAAAGATTACTTACTGCTGGGCAGGTAGAAGCAGGGTACAATGTAAAAGGGACGAATCATAAAACGTTGAAGACACTAGAGACGTCCCTGACTTGTGTGCCAGTTGGAGAAGAGGGTCGGCGCGCATTTGTATAGCATGTAACTTCATTTTAATTTACCAACAAACGGAAGCAATGACCAGCTTAAAAGACAGTTTTGGCGATGCTGCTAGAGGTACGTGACAAATATAACACACACACAAAAAACCCAAATAAACAAAAAATAAATAAATAGCTGAAAAGATGCTATAGGAAATGGTTTTATGCTGTCTCGCCTCAACCCCTTGCTACTTCCATACAGTCCCATTGCTGACGACAAGGAATCCAGCAGCAATACATCAGTTACACTCAGTTTTCTACACCACAATAAGCAGATTGTTGTTGAGTCATTTTCAAAAAGTGCTCATTTCTTTGATTTGTGTGCCTAAGAGTAGGAGTCTATTCTTAGGGGTCTAATACATATCTAATAAACATCAATTCCCGTTAAAAAAGGCATTTCAAAGCAGAATATAATGTGAGAAAGTGAATGAAAGGGGAGACATTGAAATCTCGTTCAAATTTACTGTTTTCAAGTCCAAATTCTTTTGTGTCTTCTAACATGATCCGGAGGGTACTCGTATTTCTTTATCCACTGATGATTGCCACAACTGTGACATGTTCCTTTCCAGTCCGGACCATATGGGTCAAACATCCTAAGATGGCTTCTTGCGGCGGCGTTTCCATGTGATGTTTCTTCCCGATGTAAATATTGTTCAGCTATGGAACAGATGATGTTGTCTGAAAGGTGATTTTGGTAATGCTCTTTAATTGTGTGTTCTTGAACTTCACCTTTTGTCTTCCATTGAAAGTATTCTAAATATGCAGTGTCATTCTTATCGAGGTATTTCAAGTATTTTTTGAAATCAAGAACTGATTCAAATTGATCAATATGAATGAAAGAACCTGGAGGAGAAACTTTTATGTAATTGTTAATACGAGGCCCAATGACAACAGGAACGACTCCAATTGTCAAGCTGTGCCACAGCTTTTCAGTCATATAATCTTCACAACAAGAATTTTCTATTGCAAGGATAAATTTGTAGCTGCTAACGAACTGATCTACTTCTCTCTTACATTTTTCATTCCATGTGTTTTTACATAAGGAGTTGTTTCCGCACTTACCAAATATATCAACATTTACCGCCTTTTGTAGATCTTTAACAAATGCTGTTCGATCCCATTGAAGAGTTTCACAGTGGCTGGCAATCCAGATCATAAAACGAGTTTTGTTAGCCAAATCCACTAAAGGCATTTTTATGTGATTCGACTCTTCGTTGCGGAAAGGCTGATAATAACCGTAAGGTGTATGAATATTGGCTATCGATTGGTAAGTGTTCGATATATCGAATGAATCATTCCGGAATATCCAAGGAGGAAGAAAACCTCTGGCATAATAGGGACTCTCTTCGGTTTGAAAAACCCACATCTGATCTGACGGTCTATTCTTTCGCAAATCTCTCCATACGTCAATGTCCAGGTACTTCGCCACAAATGTAAATAGGAGTATATTCGATTCGTTGATTGAGCTTGGTTTGTCCACGTGTTGTAACACAACTGACCTATCTTTTATCTTCGGACAGGAAAATGTTGCAGGAAGGGCTCGAAGACGTGTGCTCCAGGGACCACAAAGACCAATAATGCTAACATGGATACAACTTTGATTATCCTTCTCTAGACAATGCAAAGAACTTGTTTTAGTTCTGCAAAGAGTTTGAGAGCCTTTGTAAACGTATCGTAAATCTCCATTAAATAATGTTCCATTAACCGCGATGTCCATGTATGATAATAAGTTGTCCTTGAATTTCGGGATTGATATACCCAACAACCTTGTGGGAACATAATAGAATATATAAAAATATATTGTCATCAAAGAAAAAATGATCAGAAAGCAAAGAACAAGCTGTTTATACCTAATTGTCTCCATTGATTCTGTGTTCATGTAGTGCGCTGCTTAAATTGTGTCTCACATTTAATAAAATGTGTAATTAAGTATGCAATGTCACATTCCTGTTGCAGAACGCTTAATTACGGCAACATAAACGTGCCATGGACAGAGGGGTACTTTTAACATCATAAAGTGACAATCATACAAAGAGAATGATTATAGAAATCAATGAAGACTTTTGGGATATACTGTTATCAAGAAAGAAAGACAAATAATAATGTTTGAAGGAAATATCCTGAATGGTTGACAGTGATTAGTGTGACGTCATGATCACTATACCAGCATATTAATCAAAAATATTACTGTGACATAGTTACTTGTGGTCTGTGTAACCATAATGTTAGTACTTAGATATAATAATCGGATCTGTACCAACCCACTTGTGAGCATGTTGAATAGGTGCGGTTATTCTCATCCTCGGAAACAACATAAATGTCAGTTGTTTCCTTCAATAAAAGCTGTAACATAGAAAAAGACCTTGACGGACACTTTAATTCATGTGATAGAATAAGTCTTCTGAAGTTATCCGTAGCATTAAAGGCAATATGACAGGAAAGCGAGGCTACGCATATTATGTGAATATTAATTATAGAGGGAAAAGTGAGAATCGGTACCGTCTAGTTATACAAACATATGAATAACTACACTGTGGTCACAATTCAAAGTACAAACTTCTAACGTTCATCGATTTAAAAGCTGTATTTTAGCACTTTCGAATGAAGGAAAAGTTCCAAAGTTTAGTCTGGTAAAAATGCATGGTTAGTCCATATAGGTCAGTCTTAGTGGTAAAGGCCAGGATATAAGAGCATCCCACTATGGGTTATTTCCACATTAGTCTAATATTAACCTATGTAGGACCTGGTTCTGCTAAAATTATTGTTTGACTTAAAAATAACGTTCTCATAATTTGCAGGAATGTTCAAAGACATTACCCACAGGGGCCAGTTCTGCTAAAGTTTTTTTTCGCTAAAGTTAAAAGGTCGTGTCTATTGACCTGGATGTTGGCTCTATTTATTTTTTACCAACAATCATACAATTACGCCAGTTTACTGTATCTTCATGTGTTCATAGGAAAGTCCTTGTAAAATTTTGTGTATAATGCTCAATTATCTCTCAAGAAATGGTGGAAATCCAAATAATGAGGGTAAATTGTCTTATTTAAATATCAGAGATTTAAGATTTCACTGAATTTACCGTTACAATAATATTATGCTTAACGATGTGTTCTCAGGTAAGTCCTTACAAAGCTTTTAGTTGATTGGTCTAATAGTTGGCTCTTTTCCTAAAAATCAGCAAACTTCACTGGATTTGCCATCACAGTGAAAAAATGTTGAAGAATGAATTTTCAATTAAGTCCTTACAAAGCTTTAAGTTAATTTGTGTACTGACAATTTTGTGTAAGATATGCTGGAAATACAAATTTGGGGGCAAATTTCTCAAAAATCGGTAGATTTTACTATCTTAACTAAAAAATACCTTGAATATTACATTTTCATATAAGACCTTGCAAACAGTTTGCATTAAATGGTCAAATTTTTCTCAAGATATGCTGGAAATACAATTATCTTTTTTTCCTGTAAATCAGCAAATTTGACTCAATTTACCATACAACCGACGCGTCTTGGACATACTGGAATCATGCACAACCTTACCAGGTTTAAACTTAATCGCTGAAATACTTTTCAAACTATTCTGGACGCACGCACACAAGCACACACGTTGGCACGGACACGTTTTCATTGATACCACCCAACAGGATTAGCTCCCCTACAGAACCATTGGCATTTTCAAAGAGTGAAATGTCGTTGCACATTTCCAATGAAGATATTGATATCATATGAACTCCGGAAAATAGTCCCTGTTCAAAAGAGAAACCCCAGTGGATGAAGAACAAACCAACTACCTTGACGTAACTATATGAGCAGCTTCTATGGAACCGAATTACATTGAAGTCAGGAAGGAATACGACATGGACGATGGCCTGGCAGTCTTCAAAAACATCAAACAGCAAACCAGACGGTCCATGAAGCACCTAACCAAAATATTCAAGAAGCTCAAGAAATCCAAGATCATTATTACTTACAAAATGACAATAAAAAATTTCATGAATGTCACCTTTCAACTTATTGTTTAGTTCACTGTCAATATATTTTGTAACCCCCTTTTTTTTTGGGGGGGGGAGACAGTCTTTGGTTGCTGGGTGTGTCCCCTCTCATTTAAAAAAAACGAAGTTATCTACATGGCAAAGCTTGCTATATTTTGGACACAATTCAGCTTTTAAAATGTAGTGTCAGTTCGCAATCTACAAATGGTGTGTTCAGTTTCCGTATCTTCGCCAGCCATCGGAGTTCGGGGTTTCATCATTTTGAAAAAGAGGAAGGGGTAGAAGATTTCCCCCGTCTAAAAAGTAAAGGTAACGTGTCCCTACAGGATCCAAGCCCATGATGCCATCAATGCGTGAATGAAAAGTGTTAGTTGACGTATTCTCTAAAGGGTTCCCTCGATTAGCGTTCAGAATTATATGTCATGTAATGAATTATATGTTGTATAATTTGCATTTTATTTACATCACAGACAAAATTTTTGTTAAAAAAATATTTTGCTCTTCTCAGTTATGTAAACTTTAAAGAATTTTATATGACATACAATACCAATACATCAATATAAGTTACAACAAATGATAGTTGTCTAGTGGCGCCTCATACTTTTCTTGGGTCATTGTTTTCCAATTACATCCGATCATCTAAATGGTGAAAGTAAATCAACTTTACGAAACAATTTTGTTGTGGTCTAATATATTACAAGTAAATCCGGCTCAATAAATTTGTTTTTATGTGTTTACTTCTGTTTCTTCCATCCTCAAGGAATATTTGTGCGTCTATTTCTATTTGCTTTTAGATGACAGGATTTAGTTTATCATCCCAGCACAAGTCGCAAAGTCGCCCAGATTCCTGCGAAATGCTTAGGAGTCTTCCAGACGTTTTAGAACTATCTTTACTTAGTGTTTGTCAATGTCGCGACGTAGTAGGGTAATACTAAGGCATTAGTTGTATTGACAGCAGTAGTTCGTGCCCTTGCTAAATAAGTGACAATTATACGTCAGAAATGTGAATGGTATCTTTTCTGGACCAATACGTGACAGCTTACCTCCATGTTTCTACGCACTTTTTTGATATTTTTTCATTGGCAATGAATATTCTTACAGTAGCGTAATGATACCTCCTAGTCATTGACTTCATTAACACACACAGCAAGGCAATAATAATGTCAGCTCTAACAGTCTGGAGTTACCCAGAGATAAGGATATTTACAACCTAACCCCATTTCCATTACACGTAATTGACACGTGAATAACTTGCACTGAACATACAAAAAAAAATCGAGCATATTCATACACTCTCAGAACATCTACTGTAAATGTGACTGGCATTTCATTACATTAACGAAGCTGTAAGATATCTTACTGTGAAAAGTATACAACAGAAAACTAGATTTTGTCGGTCTAGGCGGGGTTGCCGACACAAACTTTTGAAATCTAAATATTCTTTCGCACACATACCCACCCACAAACATGCACACAAATTTTGAACCCTAGGGTTCCAGGTCACATAAGTACCATACCAGGTTAGGAAACCATGTCTCATATATCAACAATAAGTAATGTTAAATGGCAGCTGTTGCTATGACACCTGAGAGAGTCATAACATTCTAGTTTCCCGAAGCAACTACAATATCCTATCCTGTACACTACATGTTACATTACATGTATAAGAATGAGAAAATATATGACATGAATTTCCAAAAGCTCCCATTTTGGCAATAGCCAGTGTTTGGATATACAAAATACTTGAATTACTTGAAATGAGTAACGTCATCAACTTAGGTTGCGTAGGTTTCGACACGTGACAAACGTGAGTAAGCATATTGACTCATATTGACTCGATTGTTGCACATTCCTTACCCTTCTTTTAACAATTTCAATTACTTGTAACCAAATTTATAAATATATTATAAGTAGATATCAAGCTACTGGACGTACGTCCAGGGGCGCGGTTTGAATTTTGTTCATTGGTGTCCTGGAACTGGACTGAGGAGGTCGTGACAGATCATTTCAAACTAAGTAACAGTGTGATAGGAAAAGTGCACCATGTCTTTACTCGGGGTTGAGCACCTAGTATTTGGACTTTACGGTTGAAAACCAAGAATTGTGGGAAGATTATCTTAGTGGGATCCGCCGTCGGTTGGGGCTACCGTATGGACATTTTTTGATAAAAAAAATTTTGTTTGAAACGCTAGAAAACCACACCTCTCATGCATTAAGGTTACCGTACACTGTAAACAGTCTATATTTGGCTTTACCAAATATTTTCCCAGCCAATGGTAAGTCGAGGTTAACAGGGTGTGCCACACCAAAGCACAACCCAGTTTTAAGTGTGTGCTGAAAATCATGTAAACGGTCTACACCTAAGCTGAAAAGTAATTAAAGTAAAGGTACACCCATATTTGTAATGGTAATTTCAATGCGAAATCCGGGTCCTCTGTCGTTTCCTTGTGTTTGTTACAGTATTCAACCCGGTTACCTACACTTTTCGTTTTGTTACCAACTGTATATTCCTATATGTATATCCGCGCGGGGGGAAGTGAAAGCTGGCAGGGCACGCGACATTATGTATAGTGCCACAGAGCCAGTGTAAGCCATCTTATATGAATGATAAATACCCCCCTCCCGACTGTCATCCTACGGGCCTTTCACGTCTGGTACTACGTAAAATTGCTTCTGTTAATGATAAGGCATTGTGTACAGCATTCTATATTTTTTCGTTTTTCCTTTATTTTTAGGGAATGAACATGCGGACCATACCCTCCTTTTGTGCCCCCATGTCAACCCCAGTGCATGTTTCTTATTTATAAAGTTTCCGAAGAACGGCAATTGAAATCGCGCCACTACCGACCACTACATCTAATATGGGTACCTTTTCAAAACAATCGGCTGCCTTAAATCACGTTAGCATTTGAAATCACATGGATAGTACTTCATTTTACATGGCTCTTGCTACAAATCACGACGTTACCGATTCCTAATGCAACTCCAATACTTCACTTTACATCGCTAGCACTAGAAACGGCACCGTGACAGATTGACTTTTTATGGCTCCAACTTCTCTTACATGGCTACCGATTCGTTGCGCCATTTTGGCGTTCCATACAAGACCTTTGTAATCATGATGTGTGATACCACCAGAACAAAGTATTAAAAGTTCTGCTTTCACGAGATTTATTTGAAAAACACTATTACATAGTGTTCTTCAAATCAACCTCACATCTTTATAAAGACTACTTTATAATAATTAACAATAGTGGAATGATATTCAAGAGGTTCTAAGAGTGTAATTAGTAGTTGTGAAGAAAACTAGGGTGCTGATTATGTGGAAGATAGCTTTTTTTGTACACATACATAAACATGAATCTTCGTCCTCCGGGTTAAGGTAATATCCTTCTGAGCAAGCGCAGTGATAGCTACCGGGTATGTTGATGCACATATGTGAACATGGTTTGTTCCATTGTAGGCACTCATTTATATCTGAAATCAAGAGCGAAGAGTGGTAGAAATTTCGAATAGTGATAGCATTAGGATTCTTAGAAGATGTGAACTAGTCATAAAACAACCTAGAAACAAATAAAGGCTATACAATAATTGTCCACGACTAGTAGTGTATGACGAACTGGTTAAGTTATATTAGACTGAGAATCTGCAAGTGTCTGACACGCATAGCCATTGAGGAACCAGTGTTGTATTTGTTCAGTTTGGAACAGGTTGTGGAAGACAAGTCAGGAGAGAGAGAGAGATACACCAAAATGAAGCCTTCATAATAGAATAAACTGTGTTGCTGGCGAGTGTATCTGTAGTCGTTTAGCTTATATTTATAGGTGTAATATTGATCTAGCATTGATAATATTGATCACCCGATCTACTAGGAGTGATTACACGGTCATTTATCTTTCAAAACGTGTCACTTGCTCAATAACTATCCTATGCAATGATCTTTCGTATTACCCTGTGAAGACTGTTTTTAGCAGCAACAACATGCAAGCTTTTCTGTCAATGTTATTATGAGGTCCCATGCACCTTGGTCGTCCATAGATCCCGCCAAAACGTTTGACAACACTTGGAAGCTGCATATTATCACTCACCCATTTGACACAGAGTAGCTGGTGTGATCTGGAGGGACGAACACGGCTCCAATAACCACGTAAACGAATCTCTAGTGCTCAGGTAAACGCACAACGATGAGAAAACACTGTGATCACTAGGAAACTGCACATCGTGCCTGAAGTTTGTAAATGTCGCTGGGGACCCATCGTACCAGTAAAGCAAATCCTGTTGGTCCAAGTTTGGGTCGGGAACGTCGTCCAGCTTTAGACCGATGCGGTAATAATTGTAGTCATCAAGCTCCAGGTTTTTAACGTGATCTTGCAAATTGCCATTCATCTCTCCAGTGTGAATGATAGCTGGGTGACTAGAAGACTGGAAGATATCTCGACAGGACGTTTCAGATCTACTCTGGACTGCCCCGAAGCAATTCCCACTTATCTCCAAACCACCACTACCACAAACGTTTCCTCTCTCTGAGCGAAGAAAAAATCCAGAAAGCTCTCGCATCTTAAGTCATATTTCAATATGCTTACAAGTAATTGAAAGTTAATTCTTAACCCCTTTCGTAAAATAGTGACGGGACAGCTAATGTGACTTGGATGCCGGTAACAAAGTGGTATGTGTTTGTGTGAGATATTTGCCTTCCTGTTTAATCACGGAATTCATGTTATTGCTGTACTTCTTTTAAAGTAAAACAGAAATACACTAAGGCCTACTAGTTACATTTTCTCACCAGCAAATTTGCAACCAAATAGTTCCATCCTTAGGCAAGTGATTTCTTTCAAATTCTTGGCTGACCTTCTTCCATAGACAAGTCGTATTTGGCTTGCCATGACTGGTCTGGCAAGGTAGTTAATGAACACAGACGTAGGGTTATTAGCAGAACTGAATACCTGTAATGCATGGAAAAATCGCCTCTAATCCTGGTTTCATTAGGATGTTACAAACAAGTTATGGCAATTCTCTCACAAAAAGCATCAATCCTCAGACCTCTTAAGTTTTGAACTCCACGCTGCTGACTGAGTAGAGAGTTACTCAGAGAGACCATCAACTTTGTGCATTATAATTTATTTGAGAAGATGAATTTGCGGTTTCATAAAATGAAACATAAAGTCAACATGGGACGTTGGACCAAATTTTTATGAATACCCCAAATGGTCCTCGATGGCGACATTTGAAGGCACCTTGTGGTGCTATGAGTTTTCCAAAAGGAACTTTTCATTTGTGAAACAAAAAAAAATTAAAACATGACATTAAGTAACATTACAGCCGCATCAGAAGCAGGTATGGGTATAAATTTCTCCAAATATTTAGAAAAAAATGCAGTGTTAACTGCCCCTCAGACTATCTATCCTTTTTAAAGCAAGATTTACTCTCTCTTTGATGATATTTGAATACCTACGTCTAAGAGTTCTACTTGAAATTATCCTCATTGTTAAACAGAGTTAAAAAATCCTTTCTTTCATTCGTCAACAGTTCAGATTTCGAGACTAGCGGTTCCAATTTCCGTACATCGTTCTCTAGTTCTTTGGGATCTCTCGATCTGATCTGACAATTCAATTAATCAAATCTTTCACCCGCATCTCATTTTAAGCTACAGTTGACTGTCCAACTTTATCATAAGGTGATCAACGTTAGGAAAGAAATCGAAACCGAGTAACATCAGGAAGTAAAACTCGTTGCCTGTTTTTAGGAAAAGAAAGGAAATGTAACTTTTACTTCACACGCAGTAAATAGATTAAGCTTTATGGCATATCATTCGATCTTTTACTCATCAGCCTATGTTTCAATCATACCTTAGTCGAACCATCAATGTTGAGATATGTCTTCCATCCTAATGAAGGACTCGCTCGATACTGAAAAACGTAGTAGGTCGGAAAGGTGCTTATCGAGTGGTCCTTAACCTTATACGTCCCTTGGGTTGCAATGGCGGTAATCACGTGAACGTCTCGTAAATCAACGACGATGTCTTGATCCGGTATACTTGCCGAGCTAACCTGTATCGTTAGTCCAAACTGGGGAGAACCAAACAACCGGAATTCCCCTGCCTGGTTGCAGGAGACACCCGTGACCCCAGACGCATCAATCTGGTCTGGACTGATATCTCCAGAGGCCATTCCTAATCTTCGAAAGCAACCTGTTGTGTCCGAAAGGGGAATGTGAAAGGTGAAAATGTCATGTATCGGCACAGATGATCACGAGAGTCCATCAGACCCTGATGATCTGAAATAACTCCATGATCAGAGATCGATGTCATACATACAAGAAAGTAGCATTTCCTCTATCTATGACGGTGTAGTTATGTAAGACGGAAATGACGTCAAAGGGAGTTCGCAGTACAATGCAAGAATAACCTATGTACAAACGTGATAAATAAACATGGCATTCCAAACATCGCATTTACAGGTATGAGGTACAAATTTAGTTAAAACCAGCTAAGGAAGTGACGGGTATAGACAATATGATATTATTACAGGAGACCAGATGACCATCTGCCACCTTTACAAGACAGATATATGTAACCCATGCTTACTTCGATAACGACATCCCACAACTGCTAGTTTCATGCAAGTTTGTCCACTGGGTGTAAGTAATTGCAGGCGTAGTGTTGTAGCCAAAAGCTCTTCATCGAAGTCAATACGGTGTGGTGTCACTCTATCGACATCAGGGGAAAAGATCTATCGAAAAGAAGGTAAAAAAAAACAAACCGATAATTTACCCATTCAACATTCAGAAGTGCAACTATATTTGTTGGCTATAATGATTGGTTTTTATCTATCAGTTTGTATTCACATGAGTGTCATATGTGACACTCCTATGTTTGACGAGTAGTGAAAGTTTCAGCATTTAGAAGTGCAACTATATTTGTTGGCTATGATGATTGGTTTTTATTAATCAGTTTGTATTCACACCTTAATTTATGATAGTCACTTGCTTTATTACATATCCCTGACTTATTTTTGGACTGCAGGACCTAAATGCAACGTCACACAACGAAAGCAACATCTAGCAACACGGTTTTACAGACAGGCTACAAATGTTCTTTTTTTTTTTAATTTTGTCTTCTTTGTCCATAATTACAAGCAATTACAGAAACTGAGAAACTTCCTTTCTTAAAAGGATTGTCAATGATACTCTTCTATTTTGTCCAAGGACAATATTAACAATTGTTACTGATTAATCGTTTCCTTCTTTGTTTTTAGTGTCTATACCGAAACGAAACAGTAGTCTGTTCAATTGATCTCAGCCGTGTTCACATTCACCCATTCACTCACCGCACAACCAGCCCCCTTATACGTAACCATATCCCTTTGGTTCATTCCTATTCCTTCTGGAAAGAACGCTATGATCACACACAGCCATAAGTTAAAAACATGCAATTTCACGTACTGCGTGAAAAAAAGGATGACGTACAGAATTGGAAAGAAAGTATATAATTATTTCTATTTAGACTTGTTTCAGATTTGCAGCTTGTCAGATTGCAAATTGGTAAAATTGGGTTTCTGACCTTTGCCTTTTCTTCGTTTTGGTTATCTAGAATCCAAGATAGCTCAACATTGGATGACGGTAAAACCGATTGATCACTGTAGGCTACCGCGAAGGATGTTACCCATGGATACGGTTGTTTACATCCCTGGATTATAACACCACGAACGACATAAAGAGATGGAAATATTACCTGTAAATGAAAGTACAAATGGATAGTCTGTAATCACTTTAAGGAGCCCCTTTACTTCATTCGTTCTCACTTAAATATCGACGGGAGCGTTCAGAGTGAGTACGAACTATTCATTCCGTACAAATGTCGTCCCTTGCACTAACAGAATTACAGCTATATAGCAGACCCGACAAATGGTAACACTTTTTAATTAAACATGAATTTTTAAAACAGGTAAAGCATCCTTTGGAACGCATAATATAAAGATGCGAAGACAAAGAGGGGATCACATTTGTGTGAATGGTGAGATAAAGGGGATTTGTCATATGTTTACATGGGCTACTAAAAAACCTGAGATTCAGCCAAAGAGACAACTTACTTGAATCCAGTTTGATTCGGTGGTATTTTCTGCTATCCAGCCTTCGGTTTCTTCTTGCAAGATCTCAAACGGTTGATATCTTACTTGAGAAGGATCATTTAGACCGCTGGAACTTGAGAATGCCGTATCTGGTAGTGTCTCACTAACCACGCCTACGTCCTCATCGCAATCTTATGTTATATTTTAATGTTAATGTACAAGTGAAGTGTGTTAGTAAAGATT
>VJOZ01130252.1:0-13275 GCA_009801055.1 Stichopus horrens | reverse complement strand
AATTGAACAGTACGTGCCACAAAAGACACAGATGCTGTCATAACATGATCACGTTCTGCAAGTTCTTTTTTGGCAATTCTTTTCTACCTAAGTAGATAGAAAATGTCATTTGTGAATTTCCCACTTTTATTTTAAAAGTTACGGTCCAGAAAATTGACCTACATGTGAAATCTGCGAATTTTTGTATGTATTGTCTACATGAAAACTATAAACAGTTAAGCAATAAAGCAACACCTCTCAATAATAGCCTAACATATGATGGGAGTTTTAAAAGATATGATTTACAAATTACAAAAGAAAAAGATCGTGAAGTAATGGTAAAAACATTTTAAATAAAGCAATCCTCATTTAGCGAAAAAATAGAATGAATGGAGATAAAATACAGTGTATTTTTACATTTTTATAAAGCGTCTGTATCACAAAACTTTATTCGTTTACAACATTTTTGTCCATCTATTAAGAGCCTCGAATACTTTCAATGAAATGACAAAATTTGATTGCAAACCTTTGCAGTGAGGTTTGAAACATTTTGATTTTAAATTCAAGCCTGTGTTTTAAATGCTTTATGCTTTCAATTTAGTCGTTTTGGCAATAATCGTAAGTGTTATCCATATAACACTTATAACACTTAACAATTTGTTATCCATATGTGTGCGTATTTAATTGTGTACTCTAATCTATATCAATGGCGTTCTCAACAGAGTTTGAAAATTCAAACGTATCCGTTTCCTGAGACTTTGAATCTCCTTGTCGGAGAGTGAAATATGCAGAACCCTTGGAAAGCGCATTGGGCAAAGTTAAAGAGAATAGGAAGAGAAGTGGGTTTGTTTGTAAAGCTGCGTATAACGGGCAGTTCTAGATAGAATCTACGCAAACAGCCCGGAGCCTTAGCGTACGCATAAACGGGTGAGGTATCGGTAAGCCTACACTGGGCTTCTGATGCATGTAGGATAACAAAACGGTGGTTGACTCCCGACTAGGGTTTAGTTGGCACCGGTCGATTTAAAAGCGGGTTGGTAGGAAGGGATTGGATATCTGCCTCTTCCAGTATATAACAGGTTCACTAAAGGGAGATGGTTTAAGGGAGGAGGCCAAAAACAGAAGGTAAAAAACAAAAGAAAGAAAAGAAACCCGATAGGGAAGATCACACTTAGGCTACGATAATTTTTCAAGTATTTCGAGTGATTTTGAGTGATTTTTGTAAATTAGAAAGTGGGGTATTTATATCTTACACAAAAATTTGTATCCGTGGATAGAAAACTTGCAGCCAATTAAGACTGTAACAAAAACTTTGAAGGAAGGGCATGGACAGGTGAATCGATTTAAGAAGGTATTCTTTTGTCATAAAAAGCGGCTATGATTGCTTAATATATCTCATGTAACTTTGATTAAATGGATAAGATCAGATTTAAATAAAGGAAAATATGTACTCATTTTGGATAAACGTTTTGAAAAAAGTTAAGTAGGTCAAGGGGAAATGATTTACCCAAAACAACGGATTTTCACTGTACTGCTTGTCTTAGCTATAAACGTAAGACGAACTTTAGTATCATCAAACACATTTCATCTGTATCGTTGTGATTTGGCGAATCATGAAAATTCATAGATAAAACTACACACATGCACATACACAAGCACATTCCCCACCTCCACAGACACACACAGACACACACGTCAGTGTACACCCTCTACCATTTCTATGATCTGGAACTCCTAAAAGAATATTTTGAAATAAAATGTTGTTTTTGATTCGTCATTTTGGTAATTTATTTTTCACCATAAAGAGCCGAGACTAGAGTGAAACTAGCTTTATCGGTATGCCAATTGTTAGAGGTTTGCTGCACTGTACATAATGTCGCTTTGTTTTAAGTTTTGACATTTATATGTTTGATAAGGATAACACTGTGTAATGGTATCAGTAGCACTAATAAACGGCGTTGTATAAAGTAATGGCGTTCGAGGTAAATGTAGACATATATATATATAGAAGCACATGAAAAAAAAAAATCGAGAGATTACTTCCAGTAAATGACATTCCTGGGAAGACTCTCACAAAGCAAAAATAGAACCATGTTTTTGGACAGTTTTATATATATATATTTTTTTTATAAATTTCGGATTCTGTTTGTTATTGAAATGTGACAAGCATGCCAAACATTGCCCAAATTTGATACATCAAAGAAAAACCAAGCAATCAAATAAAGACATTGCTCTTTTGTAACCCCAGTCTTCCATTGGACTGCTATTGGCAGCTTTTTCATCTTCATAATGTGACTTAAACGTTTTAGTTGTTTGCAACAACATACCAAAGCAAACTTAAATTGTTGTTGGACGAAATAAAAGAAGCTGGTAGTAAAGCTAATTTTTTTTTTCGTAAACTGTATGAAAGTTTATAGGTTTATAAAATGGGATAATTTTGGTAAGTTAATAAAACGATTATTGATCATTATATCAGAAATAACTGAACTTTATCTATGTCGAAGGATAAGGAATTTAGAGAGAGCAGTTTCACAGTGTTTAACATGTCGTAAATTCCGAAACAATACACGGGGGAGTGAACATGCATATATGTAAAAAAATTTGCTTAAACGAGAAGGCATAAGGTCAAACGTTGGTCCATGTCACTTGTTTTAATTTTCTTCATTTAGTCGCAATTTTCATCTATGTTAATGCGAACAACAATCTGTGAAGTTTACACACTACATTTATNNCAACAAGCGAACCGTTAACTAAAATCTTATAGAAGTCTAGCAAACAGGGAGAAAACACTAAAACTGGAAAGAACTAAATGCAAGAGAGGTCGGGAAACTACAAAGAGAACGATGCATCAAGTCAGTTCTATTTACAAACCAAGTCACTAAATGTAGTGAAGTACCGGAACGATATGCGTATGCTTAAAATATGCATATATTATCACACGAAAAAAGATTGAAGGACATATTGCAAACCATTGATCGTTGTCTTTTTTTTTATTTCTTTATTCAGTCGCAATTTTCATTTATGTGTAAAACTTACATACTTAAATTCTGTGGAACTTTCTTCGTTCCACCGTTCATGCCGTTGGTAATGTAAATACAAATACACAATGCATTACAAAATATATAAATAAGATATGAAAAATAAAAATTTAAATAGAAAATATACATGTATACCATGTTTTGAGGCGTGATTACGGAAGCTGCTTCTATGTAGGTCATTGGATTGCCCCTTGAATGAAAGTCTATATACACTCACGCGATAGAAGATTCAGAATTAAAAGCAGAGATATCCCCAATAAATGTAAGTGCATATTATGATATATGCAATGACAGACCATTACATTACATCCTCCAAAGTTGATGAAACGTGACCTTGCAGGAGGCGACGGTATTTTTCCATCTCCCGATGTAACGAAATTGCCACATGATTTGCGCATGCGTTCAGTGCATAATCAACAACGAAATAATTTCAACGCTGAGTGAAATGCCAAAGTTCACAAACGCCTGCCTCCATTTGATCTTTTAACGCTAGGCGTATGTCTTGCACTCATCACTTTTTTAACGTTTCTAAGCGATGACTCTTAACGTAGGTTGTGATAAGGCGTACTTCGATTGCAACATACAACGTGATTTGAGTATGTAAAGTCACAAATGAAGACAATACAGCAGAATTTCATTTTAAAAAAGAGAAGAACGTTATTAAAATAAGCCAGCGATGTATTCTCTGGGAGCTACGATTCCGTCTGTATACAAATGTATGTTCAGTACATGACAAATATATGACTTTATACGTTGAGTTAGCATAAATCAACTTAGAAATGAATGTATTCAAATGAATTAGCGTTATAAACGTTTTTTTTATTGCATGTACCGTGGTTTAAAATCTCCTTTCATGTAAATGGAAGCTCAAATTCACTGGAACCAGGTCGCCATCTATTCACGTGCAGAAATTCGTCACACTTTGAAGAAATTACATTCTTCCCCCCTTTATCGTCTATAAGACTTTGTAATCGACTCTCTAAAAAAAGAGTCCACATGGTCTTCTGCAGTTGGTAAAATGAAGAGACAACACAACAAACGGCTGGCCAACAAAGGTTAGACGGCATCAAGATAATCATGGCAATTTCGTTGATTAGCTTGACTCTAAATAGATTAACCATTTATACTGATTGAATTTTAAATGGATTATGGTGGGAAACATAGGACTTAGAGTGAGCTCCCGTAACGTAACCAGTAAAGGGAGTGTAGCGGTTTGATTATACTCTCGGCGTAAGGCAATTAATTCTGTGTAACCCGAGGACATACTTTTTGGCGCGAATTCCGCTGATTTCCATGGAGACGAATTGTGAGCATTTTATTCCCCGGTGGTTACCGTCACATCAACAGCGGGCGACCGAGGAAGATTAAAGAACGATAAGTGAAGACGGAACTGTCACTCAAAAATATTTCTACGTTTACACGCTATACATTTATGCGAAAAGAAAGAAAAAAAGAAGGGTACGGAGGATAAGAAAACTGGAGGAATTAAAGAAAAAAGGAAAAAATATAAGAAAAAAGAAAGAAATAGATGTAAAAAGAACTGTAAACTAAAAAGAAAACTATGCATCAAGGCAGTCCCATTTACTGCCAAGTCACTTATTGTAGTAAATGGAACAACGGCGTGTAAATGTTATTGTGGTAAATATGTCACACCGTCTACAAGAAGAGAAGCGAGTCTTTCCCACCGGGTATGCCGTCTCTTCTAATACATTTGAAAACAGGTAGATGATAACCAATTTGTCAGTGAGGGAACTGATTGTCATATAACTCCCATACTTCTGCCGCTGCCACGTAGCCGCTTGACTGGTGCATCCGGGACGCTTCAAATAAAAGGCCGCTAGTCACGAAAGGCAATTCGGTTGTACCTCACCCGGGAATCCAGCTGAAAAGATAATTTTCACAGAGAAATGATTATAAGGAAACTGCAAACAACGATTATAAGGAAACTGCAAACAACACACACACACACACAAAAAAAAAACCAGATTTACATCCTCTCTTAAACAAATTCGGATTTTTTTATATTTTTCTCAAGTGATGTGTTTGAAATCAGTCATTGTAATTTGGGTCAAGCATTTGTATACTGACTGCTTCTGTTATTGTTCACAGAACAATGCCAAATGCAACAAGTGTTCGGCTGTGAGGAAAACAAAAGGAAAAAAAAATAAGAAAAGAAACTCATGACGACAACTTGATTTGCGAATTCTCCTTTGCAAGTGAGTAGAGCATGTTTGAAAGGAAGACATAGGAAATTTAAGTTTCCTGTGGATTGATAAATCTTTTCCCAAATGCTTTATGTCAACTAGAAGAATGCGAAGCAACAATTTATTCTTTTCTTTAATTTCGACTGTCAACTTTTCATCATCTCAATGTGACAAAATGTAAAAGTGCCAACTTAACTTCTTCCCATTTTGTATTCTTTTTTTGTTTGTTTATTCATTTTTTTTTTTTTNNATGAGATGAGATCTGTGCTACAATTTTTCTTTAAAAAAATAACACAACAGATCACCAATTAAAGTTAAGAATCACTTCTCTTTGAAGAAGGAAGGTTATAAAAAGCATTCAAATATTAAGAAAAACAAGTCATTATCTTAACGTTGACTTTTTGGGACATCAATGAACTGAATGGAAAGTTATCTCACATGTTTGTCGTTCCTTGTTCAATCGACGGGATTTTTTTTTTTTTTTTCAACATTTGTACTTCGGAATGTTTTTGACAAAGTGTAGCCACATTTGAGTATTGCTCACTGGAACAAATCGCATTTGCTTTGATGTTGAATAGACTCAACAAGAGAAAGAACTCAACTGGGTGGTTACATGAACTTGGTGTAACATTGGAAATAAGAACTTGGTAGAGAAGGTGGTTTTGGCCTGTGTGAAGTTATTATCATATGGAAGGATTGTCAAATATTTTAGCATTTATCAGTCGTCAATCTCTCTCTTCATAAGTTTGCTTTTGAAGGTAATTCATATCACAATCATATTTAATCCCACAATTTTCAAGGGTGCGCGTACCCCCGGACCGCTCTTCTCTCTTTGTAAAACAAGCATGAGTCTTCTTATATTGAACATTTTGACCGGCTCTGTCAATTTAATTAAATGAAATTAAATGCGGGGAATAATAATGACAACATGACTTGCAAATTTTCGTTTTATTCAATGTGCATTTATTCATTTTATACAAACATGTCTAGGTCTACGGAAAAGTTATACATACATGATTCAAGTACAAGATTCGGATTGAAACAGTGTAAGTATGGTTTTAAATACTGAAATAAATCTCGGACATTATGCAGAAGTGAATGGAAATATGAAGATAATATTGCCGTGATGTAGATGCTGCATGTAGACTGGTAGACACAAGTAGACACTGCTGGGAAATAGAGAGAGAGAGAGAAACAAAACAAGGCAAAATGAACCGATTTAACATTTTTTTTTCAATGCAACGATATTACAGATTACAAGACTAAAGAGAAAGCAACAACATTCCGAGTCGTCAATATATAGATTAGATTAGAAATATTAGACAAATTATGTACATGATTTGACCAATCTGGGGAAATTGATCACCTATGCTTTTTTCAACAGTTTCATAAATCTAAGACGCATTACGTAGAGGTGGATCTGATAGAATTGAACTATTTTTTTTTTAAAGAAAGTACCAATGTATTAACAATTTTAACATACACATCTATAAAATTGTACTGATCATAGTAGCAAAATTATATATTCTCCTAGTGACTGAATATTAATTACTAGGGAGGAGCAGTTGACGTCATCATCATCACATGAATTATCTGCAAAATGAAATCCGTTCTCCATGTGTTTCAATACTTTGACATTAAGTCCTTGGCAGGAATTTTGCCAAATCAAGATCAGAGTGTGCAATGTTTGAGTTTTCAGAGAGAAAAGTCTTCTTTTATGAGCCATGGTTATCACTTTATTTTTTTTATAACTATAACGGGACATGCAAATGTGATTGAATGAGGTTATGCATGTCATCAAAGTACAGTGTTTCATCAAATTAAAAAGATCATAGCGACATATCCTTATACTCACACAGAGACCTTGTAAGTAATGTACGAAACTGATGTTGAGATACAAATACATTCGCACAAAACAATTAAAGTTGATTGGTCGCCTTAATAATAACTCAAGTGACTTCTTGCCTCTTCATGATAACACTTGGCAGACCCTTCTAGTTAACGACCTCTTAAGGCTGGCTCTTGTGTAATGAACAGTACTATTACGATAAAAAAAAACACCGCCATATATTAACATGGATGATCTACCGATGATTCCTCGCTTCTTGCAAAGAGTAACCGTAAACAGGATGACGTATCATAAGACGATTAATAGCCTTTAAAATGACACGATTCACTCATAGTCAGTGAATGTTAGGCTACAACTTAGGATGCCAGTCCAGCTAAGTATGTGTAACTGGCGTCAACAAAGCGAGGAAATTTTGGTATTCTAAAATATAAGCGAACCAGTGATAAATGTATTACCTTGAAGGGAAATACTAGCCTATGTTTTTTTACACCCCACCCCCCAAAAATGATATTTCTAAACCCAATATTTATGGTTACAATAAGATAGACTATTCAAAATAAGGAACAAGTTTTTCATAGATAGAAATTCAGTTATTTGTTGCTCAAGAATAATTTGTTCAAACAAGGCTACAAACCTTCAGTTCTTATGACGTAACTTATCGTATGCATAGTTTTCAGACAGATCATGAAGTAATTATTGAGATTTATTGGTGAGACCGAATGGTTGAACAATGATTGAAGCTATTTTTGTGTATGCTATGTTGGTGCATTTCTCTTTAAATTAATAACATTGAGAGTGATATTAGGTCTTAGAATTACCCAAGATATGCTGATTGTGTACAAAATATACCGTGTTCACACTTTCGGAGAGTATGCAAATCTCTTGAGGATTCATGCACTTAGATTCTGAAAGAGAGACAGGGGAAGAAAAAATAGACTAAAGCGGAAAGGAAAAAACTGTACACCTTGAACACGGAAAGCCCTGAGTGCATAAATGTGATCAGAGGGATGAATGATGGATACAACGGATACGAAATGTACGAATCATTGCGTCATCACATGTCAGACTAATTTTGCAAGTTTAAAAACCAAACGATGAAGACCCACTCTTTGTATTTTCCCATATTTGTTATAAATTGACCAATAAAAGTAATAAACAAGCATTACTAGACCACTTTTCGTATGTTGTGTAAGTTAATCTGTGTATTGTTGTTTGTATTTGCATTTGTTTTAAATTTACAATTCTGTGAATAATCATCTTTACGTGTGCAGGTTAAAGTCCTGACAGATTCATAATTCTATTGTAAAGAACCATGGTCCATTAAAATCTGAACAGTCATACACCGTACACTGATTGAAGTGACTGAGCTAACAAGTCTATCACGCGGGGATATTGGGTAAACAACTTAAAGAAGCAGAATGAATTTCCTCTGAACCCCCAAAACAGCGTAATCAGACTATTTGGTGTTTCGGAATATTTTATGGATAGTTGTGGTAGTTATGAATAATGCAACAAAGCTGACGATGCCATTTTACGTCGTATAATCCATCGATTGCAGGTTACAGTGTCATTTAAAAATGTATGCAGTAGGCTTACATGGGATATATGTATTTACGTATAGGTTACATATGTGTACATAATATTCGCTTTTCATCGGAATATATATCCTTGTTCTCTTCGAGTTTTCTTTTCTCTTTTTTTCCCCAATTTATTTGATAAATTTCTATGACCCCTTATACTTTCCTTTCTACTCTTCCTCTCTCCCTCTCCTCTCTTTTCTTCTTCTTCTTTTTTCTCCCCATTCTGATGTATTCCTGCACCCGTCAAGAAGCCACATACGCTACAATGAGTTCGAATTTGATTGTCAAGATTTTCTGCTATGCCGCGTTCTCGCGAGATTTTATTGATTTTTAGATGTGGATAGAGAAAAGACTTATAAACAAGCGTTTCCTGCGCTATTCAAGGACAGTTACTTGTCTCACTTTATGCACTAGAAAAAAAAAGAAGGAGAAGAAATAAAAGAGAAGGAAAGAAAGAGAAAATATATAAGAAGAAAGATCTATACTACTTCATTCCATTTAGAGCAATTAAAAAGATTGGAAAAAATTTTTGTTCGTGGGAACATCGAATGAAAAATGCTCTTGGGTTAGAAACATTTTATCATCTTCATCTTTTCTATTTTTTTTATATAGAGACGTAAAGACATTATCGTAACTGTTCTTAGACACGAAAACTTCTCAGATACAATTTAGGGTGTATATGAGCACGCCTTGGTTACTTTCTGGGTCATGCCACTTTTTAGTTCGCAATTGTTTTGATCCAAGTTTCAAATTTGGCGAAATAGCTTTGCAGAAAATGTGATGATGTCACTGTTTTGGAAAATGTATTTGAAACGACAATAAAGAAATAAGCAAATTAATTAAAAATGTAACATGTGCTATGGCTATGTTATTCCCTTCACAGGTGGGATCAATGAATTAACGTGAAAAAAAGAGCTGTAATGTGCTACTGCAGAATTAATCCTTAACAAAAATATCTAGAAAATGGCAGAAAATAATGACAAATATAAATTGGTGAAAACAAAAATCAGGCCCGGATTGCTAAATGTTACAGTTTAGTTATTAGGACAGCTGGCTGTTTTGCAGTTGCTGATTCTTGCATATAGGTAACAACTAAGAAGCGTACACTTGCAACATTTACCTTCACAAATTTATTCACAAAAGTTTTTAAGTCCTTTAAGATTACTGATTAGCATCAAATAATTTCTTGTTGTATTTTATTTGTTGAGCTACGAATGTTGTCTTTAAGTGAAGAAGTTTGAAATATCTCAGTGATAGAGAGACTTATCTGACAATAAATCTTATTGAATCAGTATAATTGATATAACTTTCAGAAAAATAAAATAGTACGAAATCCCCGAATTACTCAAAAGGAAAGTTTCATTAGAAAATGGCCCTGCATTTCAATGTTGCAATGCTTCACCAGTTTGCCAGTTTCGAAGTCTAGCGATATGTGACTGATTAGCGTCAGAAAAAAAAAAAAAACAAAGAAGGAGTTTAATTCAACAAAGCGTCTATAACTGATTCGCAAACTTGCAGTTTCAAATAACCAGTGGCAACTTGTGGAAGAACTACTTGCAATAACATTTTCTTTTGCTTTAATAACACCGCAAACCTTTGAAAGGAGATACGGTAGATGTACGACGTGTAATGGACGGTTTGTATAACCTTGCAGATGCCCATACTGCGTGTAGTTATTCCTTGGTATGACTCCTTTCGGCTGATCGATTAAGCCGAAGTTCCCGGGGAGGAGATTCACGCCGTTCCGCCTTTAGATAAATCTCAATCGATGAAATTGTAGGGTACTTGTGAAGAACAAGATTTTTGAGGAAAAGGGTTTTATAAAGTCTCCGGCAAATTTTCATTAAAGCGCTTTTGCATTAATTTTCAGGTCTGAATGAATTTCGTTATTTTGGTTCATCATCTTTTTTTTTTCATTCGCACTGTAAGTTTAAAGACAAGACAAAAATTTAGGTCCTCTCTCCTCCGATAAGGTGTAAAATCCAATTTTTTTTTTGTTAAAAAAAATTGAATTTTGTGATTGTCTGCAAGATAGATTTAAAAAAAAAATTCCCATTGAAAAAGAGTCTGGCTGGTGAACTGCACTTTCTTACATCTGACTGTGACTAACACGTTATCATGAAAGAATATGTTATATTTAAATAGTATTTGACGAGAAAATTGATTCGACTATCATGAAAAATATTCTGAATACACAAAATTTTCTAATAAAATGTGTGAGAAAATGTTGGCTTTCCTTAAAATCCATTTGATTGAACAGACGCATTGGGGATTAGTGATTAGACCATCGGGAAAAATGCATAAGTCATGATACAATATTTCAATGGTACTCAACGGCATTCCAACAGTGTTGATGTTCTTTAAAGTCTGATTATTTTTGTCGTCATCGTGATAAATTGCCTTTGATTTTGTTACATCTGAACAAATCAAAATATGTGAAACAGTTATTAATTTCACTTACTAACAATTTTACTCACTAATCATTATGTTCTTAACCAACTTATGTTAGACAAGATCTTTCAACTTTCTGTAGCCTATTTTTTTGTTGTTGTCACACCAGCGTTAACCAGACTTACGTCTGCATTAACCACGGAGAACAATTCCCTGCACTAACTATGAAAAAAGATTTTACCAAACCGATCGGTTGCATTCTTTGGTCTACTTAAAAGTCATTATCATAAAGTTCTTCACTTTCTGACATAAATTTAAAGATTTTTTGCAACAAGTGTAATCCACGTGCTATCCTTTTCCACAAAGAAAAGTTATATATCTTAACTTAGTTAAAACTAAGAAGATAAACAATGTAAAAAATGAAAAAAAAGGAGCAACTTTTGACAAAAGTAAAAAATCTAAAGAAAACGAATACTCATAACAGACACTGTACTAACTGTAACAAAAAACCAACAACAACAACAACCAAAGAGATAAACTAAGGAAATGATATTTTCTTCATTTGCTTGCTTACTCTACATATTTCGAAGCAAATACAGTTTGATAAGCGACGTATAATATCGTAGCAATCTGGAGCAGATATTTTTTATAAACAGAAATATTCAATACAAACGATACATTATAATAATGTTGATTAAAAAGTGAACAATTTCGAGTCATGCTATGAAGTGACTTTTTTAACATAGTGACAAAAACATTTTGTCCGGGAGTGTCAGAATCATTGTCGATATTTTTTTGTTCAAATCAGTTGGCCGAAAATAAATCTATTACCTGAATATTATTATGATGCTGAAGAAAACGGATTTGGCTCACGTAATTGTTATACCTCCTTGCACGGAAGAGCCGTAACTGGCAACAGTTTGTTTTAATTGATTATAACGGATTCATTCTAGGTCACTTCGTTAGCGTACCGCAATCCAAATCCAACATTAGAAAATAAGTTCATCCATCGTTAATTTTTACATAGGGGGATAAAGAGCGGTTGTAAAAGCGACTGATTGCCAGAGGCTAGCTAGAGACCTTCGTGGAAAGGAGACGAAGCTTTTTTGGAATAATATTATCTGTGACCAATCGACATTAAACAAGCTGGGCCTTCTGGTATGTGTAAATTGTGAGAAAGTTTACACTATTTCATCTTTATCGTTCTATTGTTCAACAAACCACATCCATTGTGAAATATACATCACTCAATTTGCATATTTTGACCGATTGATTTAATAAAAAAAGTTATTCCGTAAAATGAATAACATAGGACCTATCTAAACTTACAGGATCGAATTTCTCTTTGGTTGTGATTTTTTTTTTTTTGTACAGACCACATGGGTGCTTTTTTTTCAACCGCCAATTACGTTTATGAGATGAAATCTACTGTACGGGTTATGGTTTTAAGTGAGAAGGAATCTGAACCCGACCTAACTGGATTAAATTCTTTACTTTTTATTCCTTTTTGTTTTTTGTTTTCTCGGTTTCCTGCAACACACTTAAAATCGCCTGAGGGGTACAACTCGTGTTCGTAATCGAGTCACACAGGCGTGAAAAAGGTGTTACTCTTGTTGAGTGCAGCCAACGGCGATGCTCGGCGCATGTGTGCACGGTGCCTGCTCGGCTGTTACGACAGGGCCAAAGTCAAATACAATCAAGCTATCCAACGGCATCCTCCTTTAAAACGATAATGTTTTTCTCTTTCATCTTCATCGATATATCGGGAACACACACAGACACAACCTCTGTCTCTCACCACTTGAGACTCGGATGATCTGGAAAGATATTTATATACATCTTTGATCAACGAACGAGAAAATAAAGAGGTGGGACAGAGAAAGAGAGAGAGAAAGGGTGCAAAACCAAATAAAAATCACAAAAGGACTTCGAAGTATAGCCGTGGGCACCACAAGGTCAAGTTTGTGCACACCAGTGTGAATTACGCAAATAACGTAACATAGTTTCTCGTTTTCTAGATAATCCTTTTCATCTTTGGAGGTACCTCAGTCACTTAACTAATTGATGTTCCGTCATTGCACTGACAAAAAAGATCTGGAAAGTGGGTCGGATGATCGCTAGGCCGCGTTTCCCCTTCCCTTGCTATCGATGTCATGTAACCTACAAATATGTTACTTCCATACCCAAAAAAAAGTAACAAGGACCTATCTTCATCCTTTTTGCAAAGTTTTTGA
>VJOZ01130236.1:0-10061 GCA_009801055.1 Stichopus horrens | reverse complement strand
ACTTTTCTTTCACACTTTCACATATTAACAAACTTAAAGAAACAGCATTCAACAAAGGATATTTCATACATCTTCAGAAACGATCATTTCTCGCACCAACTCCAGATGAAAAGACTCACAGGTGAAGAGGGCGATATGTCATTACTCCCAATGGTCAAGGAACGGATGGCTAATCATACCATGTGTAAAATATAGAGTCCAAGTTTCAAACCCGGGTATCTGCAATCCAGTTGTCAAAAAATATGACTCCTGTAAGTCTGTGACAGTTGTTGTGAAGTCATCAAATATTCTGCTTTGCATGTTATTATAATACCCAATATCATATGTATGGGTGTGACAATGAAGTGTTCTTAGTTTGAAAAAAAAAAAAAATTTTAAAAGATTTCTTTTTGTCGGTTGAAACTAAACGCGCACACCCGGCACGTTATGGGCGAATAGACCCTTTCATTACAAACCTAACCCTTGACGGAACTCTGATAACGATCACCGATTGGCCAAAAGCTCGTTTCACCTTGCAAAGGCTAGGTGAAAGCAGGATAGTGTAGCATGCACAAGTTTTCAAAGGTAATATTTACCCTAAAAAATGGTATCAGACATGGAGCAATGGTGTATCTGATAACTGTTCCACTGCGACCAAAACGATAAAATACCTAAACGAGAAGAACAGCCACACAGGTGGCAGCATTTAAAGGAAAAAGTTTTACAGTCTTCTGTTCCTGTCTAGTAGCCAACAACCCAGTGAGTGAGATACAAATATGACATGCTAATCATAAGCCAATGAATAATTTATCTACTGTACCTCAGTCCAACTGGCATAATGGCAACCGTAAATTACACTGCAGAGAGGAGAGCATCTTTAAGGCAAAGAGGCTGACAGAGCATCCATCAACTGTGCAGAGTAAGTTGTATTCCCTAATGTCTTGCTGCCATAGGATATGAGTATACTAATGGTAACCATTACACACTTTGGTTACCCTACAGACATGACCACGAAGGATCATCATCTATGATCTTAAAGTAATGTGCATTTCACTGGTCTCATACTTTAGCAAAGGTTTGGAACAAGACAGGTAATACCAGATCTCATCTTCACAATTTTGATGTCTTACGTCAAGATCTCCAAGCTTGAAAGGCAAAAGACTTGGTGAATACAATTGTCCCAAAGAAAAAATATAATGTCATATTTCTACAGTGTCACGTTTCTGCCAGCTTCGAGAAACATCCTTGACTAGAGGACCACCAGGTCTGGAAGTGAATCTGGACAGAACTGGAACATTGCAGCAAACACCAGACACTTATTGATAGTGCATATGAAACAATGACATTCATGCAGAATTGATATGGGCAAAGTACTTTAAACAGAGGGGATATGGGCAAGTAAGGGGGGAGGGGAGGGGGTACCACGGCCAGTTCGAGGGTGGACACTATCACAACATACAACTCCTCCATGCTTATGACCTGGCAGTCAGCAATCTCTCAGGTTTGATTTGTCTGGTGACAAAGATGGGAACATTATCTTCACACCTGTTTGGTTTGGGCCTTTTTTTCAAGCAAGGCCAGCTAATGAGCACTGGCAGCAAACACACAGGGGCAAGAATTTTGCCAGAGAGGGTACAGGTATGAGGAGGTTGTCCTTTTTTTTTAATTTTCATAAAGATATAAATATCCCATTATCTTATTTGTTCGGTAAGAGATGAGTCTTTGCAGCAATGTTTGACTAAACCCTTTGAAATTCCACTAGATATGGACTTTGAAGCAAACTGTTATCTTCCTGAATGCACTTGCAACTGTTATCTTCCTGAATGTACTTGCAACTGACCCAAAAGTTGGCATCAATTTGAAATCAAGGTGTAGCAGTACTACAACCCCCCCCATGACCACATGGGGCCCTTTTTTATGAGTATCTGGCTGAATCCCTGTTTGGGTAATCTGTTTCACATGTTCATTTGATCTTACCTTAAATGAACTCTTATGTTGAACAGCTACACGGTGAACAGCCTGAAATTTGTTTTGGAGTCATAGTGTAATCGGGGTTGGGGTTTGCCTTCTTAAGTCTTGCACAAACGAAAGCGATGTTCTTGCACTTCTGTCCGGTGAGGTCCATTGTGACAGAAACCCCCTGAGAGTGGAAGAGTTGACAGTAATGTTAGGTAACATGCCAGCTAAGACCTACTATGAGGCAACACAAACCAGGAAAACAGACTTAAGTCATTACTTAGTGTCACATCACTGCTCCATAAGGTCATACACAATACCTCATGTTGAATAGCCAATGTATAAAAAAAGTAAAAAAAAAACATAGTCATAGATACATACATACATTTAAAAACCTTATCAAGGGTATTCCTTCAGACTTTGTCAGAATCTATTAACTCAACATAAGCATAATATTGACAAAACAAATTACATTTTTCCCCTTTCAAAGGTATACATTTACCTCCCTTCAGTTAGAGGTATTGCACACAATGGGCGGCCATTGGTGTCTCTGTGGGGCATATCTTCCGATTTAAAGCTTTACATTGTGGTAATGTACTTGAAATCCATTAGGAACATGTTTTGATGCTGACTTTGTTTTCATTCAAAAATCCTATTTGAAGTGTAAATATATCCTTTTCTGGTCAGACCTAAATTTGTGACTCCACAGCATACGTCACAGCAGGCACAGAACAATGTTTTTCTTTTTTTAGTAGTGCCTGTTTCACTGTTTGCCATTGATATTGAACGTGACTTGGTCAGGGTGGCATCTTTTTCCAATTTATTCTATTACAGAACATTTACTTTGCATTCATGTCCCTCCGACTTTTTAGAATGATGCAGTTGAAGGGACACTTCATGTTTTTGGCCACAATTTTGGAATATTTTGGCCAACATGCAGAGTTTCAATGCATATCGCTTTGTCAAACCCAAGATGTATATTCATCTACTTGTTTTTGACCATTTAATGTTAACATGTGTACAAAGAAGTATTTTAAGTAAATTCCCCAAGTTTTGTTGTGCAACTTTATTCTCCTGGATTTTGAATGAATCATATACACTAAGGCGACTTAAATCACGGAATCAGAAATAATTTATAGATATCTTGAGTTTGACTGAATCACTGTAGGTATCACATTGAATGGAATAACTACTTAAATGACTGTCATAAGTTGGCAAAACTTGACAAATCAGAAATGAATGCAACCAAGCTTTCATTAATATGGCCTACGTCAAAATAGCTGGAAATAACCTCTTTATTGAAACTTGATTGAAAGACTGTTTTCACAGATTGAAAGTATTTACATAAACAACTGGCTCCTTATGAGCAGAAAAAACCTCCATTACTTGAACTAACCCTGACCCCCCACCCTTGGGCTGAATGTAACCCTAATAACAATCTCTGATTGGCTTAAATCTTGTTCTTACCAATACTTTGTTTCATTTGCACAAATCTTTGAAAGTGAATAGCCACATTCTTCTAAAAAATTCTTGCCTGGATTTATTGAAACTGAAAGGATTTTTAAGTTTTTTCTGGCAGATCCATGGTAGGGGGGAGGTGGAATGGGGGCCATAGTCACACTCAAAGTTGGACCAAAAGATTGTTTATAGAATCTATACCTAGAAAACCAAATTTTTTCATAGGAAATTAACTTTGCGATTGTACGGTTAGATATCTCCACTGTCACAGGACCACCATTTTGACACCTTTCAAACAAACGACTTGGAACCCTTCAGGGAGTCACAACGGTCTGAATTGTATTTGTCTTTTGCAGTACTTACATCTGACATCTCTCTGTTCTTTGTTAGACATTGCAATATGTATCCTTATATCTTTCACATCTTTAATCTTCCTAATTGAGACAAATCAAAAATGCAACTCTGACAGGGCTGCATTTTGTTTCCAAACTTTTTGCAGAATTGACACATGTGACCAATTCTACATGACTTAAAAAGAAGGGTTGTTGCATTACCCACAGGGTTTTATGGCAACTTTTTGAGCTAATTGCAAAAATTCACAAACTTTTGATACAACCTAGGAGCTTTACTTGTAGATATTAAAAACCTTAAGTCAAACTATGACATTTTCTGCTGTAATGTTAAATCAAATTTTCATTGTTGCACTCCTCTTGTAATGAATTTGATTATAAACTTCTTGTCAATCTATTCATGATATCAAAGCTACATGATAAACTCAACCTCCCAACAAGAAACCTCTGAATTTTTCAACTTTCCTCGAATAATTTGATCACAATCATTGAATAAATCTTACGGCTGAAATGTAGTTACTGTTATGGTATCACATGGCTTAAAAACCCTTAAGTGAAATTGAGAGAGCCATGCTACAGACAATAAATCTTCTATACACCAAAGCTTTCATATTATTTAAAGAAAACAGCTGCATGCTTGTTTGCGATTGCATCAAGGTATTTTACCTGGAAGTTGAGAGGCCCCGGAGCAACGAGGTTTTTATTTATCTGTGGGGTGGTGATCGTGTCTTCTGTTTCTGCTACGCGGGTTCCGGTGTTCCCGTTGCCCTGGTTCGATAGCCATACGATGATCTTCCAGTTGTTGGAGCCCGAGACACTGTCTGTGTCTGATGGATCAAATTCAATACTCAGGTCCATCCTGAGGACGTTCTCCTCTCCTACAGTAACGGCTAGGGGTACTCTCCTCGGTGATGGGAAGACAGTTATGGATGTGGGGGTGATGTGGGGGGTCTCTTGTTCCTCCTCTGTAAATAAAATGATACAGTTTCAAATTCTGCTGCCATTCTTCTTGCTTCTTTTCAGGATAGTAACAGTAGACAGGATATTTTGAGAAGACAACAGCAGGAAGGCAGTCACTACATGGTGGCATTGGTACCACTCAAGGGGCATTAATATTGTAAGGAGGTTTTAAAGAATCTTAGTCTAAAGCAGAAAAATATTTTCTGTGAAGCAGGGAAGAGTAGGTCTTTCAAAACCAGAGTATTCTCTACTGAAATTAGACATCTCGATGAAGTTAACAACGCAACCCAACATTTACAGCAATGTTCTATGAACCCTATCATACCATCTAAGTTTTTACACCTTTCTTTTCTTGCATAGAGCGAGGAAAGCAGAGGGAGCGATCGGCCTGATGGCTCATTGCATGGTCTCATGAAAAGTTATGACTCACCGCCGCAGGTAACTGGGGAACACCCAGTGATGGATTCAATTCCTTCATCTAAAAGTTCAAAGTCGGGGTCGGCTTCACCCTTCTTGATGCGGGCACAGACGAAGAGATACTTTCCACAGCCAACACCGCTCAAGTCAGCATCAGCTACAGCAGCCTGTATGAAAATACCGAGAAGAAGATCAGCAAAAGATACTCACAGGCGGACAGTATTAACAAATGCCACACACAACCCAACTGATAATATCCTCTTGTCCTTTACGGTTTCAGTGGCCAGCATCGGCAACACACATTTAATACAGAGGTCCAATGTAAATTAAAGTTCCTCATTCATGCCGTACAAGATTTTAACAAAAAAGATGAAGAAAATTTGTGTTTGTAAATAAAATGCATTTTTTTTTTAAAGCAAACCCCAAGAAAAGGTGAACTTGATTCATAACATGGCAACAATGTTAATACATGATAGACAAAGGATCACCATTGTTTTGTGTGAGACAGCAGATGACAAAGACTGTTGATCTACTTTTTTACTGCATTCATCTGCCAGTGATTTTACCCTAATTGTCATGTATCATACATACAATAATGCAAGGTCACCTGAGTGTAATGGGCCAATAGGAGAAGAGGATTCTTTCCAAGTATGAATAAATTTAGGATACCATATACCATCAAAATGGATGGTGTGATGTTATGCTGCTTTTGTCAGAAGTAGAAGCTTCTTTCTTACGATAGTTTTGTTAATTTTTTTCACTGTCTATTAAATATGATGCACATTAGAATACTTGTCAAACTCGATGTTCCTTAACTCTTTGAGTTAAGGAGCGTCGTAATACAATGTCGCATTCACTTCATCATCTTTGTTTTGTTTTTGTCTGTTGTTGTTGTTGAATATCATTTTTGACGTTAGGATACTATAATTTGAACACTAGCAAGACAAACAACATTTTGGAGCCAACCGGTCAGCGGTCTTGCCAGACGTGGTTATAAATTGTTCCACGATAGACCACGACGACAACTGCGCTTTCCAGTTGAAACAACATCAGTGTGGTTTCTACCGACCAGTGACGGAAAACTCGACTGAAGGTATTTCTGATGCAAAGAAATTATATTTACAACTAAATATAGTTTACATGGAGACTGATTCAGCATGCGATGAATGTTGTGCAGTACTTAGCCAGTACTATTCTAGTTTCTATCATTCTATATTAGTACTCTTCTGATTGAGCTAGGTCACACATGACAACTCTTAACATAATGTGTAAACTGATCTTGGCTCTGCAGTACATAACAACAGCGCTCAAAGTATAGAAGTACCCCATAATATGTGCTCCTCATTAAGTCTTAATACCCAATCAGACCTTCACTGCAATCTGAAGTGAGATCATTTTTACACCTTACTATTTCATGCCAACTATTCAATGCAAGTTTAAACCATATTCATTCTTAGCTTTTCAAACTCTCATATCAAGTTACTAAAAAAAGTTAAGCACTATAAACATTTCAACGCAGTAAATTCTGGTTACATGTAATCATAGTACACATTTCAGATCACTGATATATCACAAAGCAGATTGCTAAGCAGCCATAATGCTACGAATCTCATCCAACCGTGCAGAAAAAACCGTGGGAGAAACTGAATATTTTCAATGTGCGATACACTTCACTTTTGTACCTCAGCCTGCCCACTTTGAGTTAATTTTTGCTTTCTCACTGTCTATCCTATGACGTAAATCTATGCACCTTGTGTTATTACATTAAGCATTGTTCATTGCTTTTAAGTACAAGGTGTTTTTCACTTTGCTTTTCCAGAAGGGAAGGGGGGGATGTGAGTCGTTAAAGAGGTTTACAAAAGAGACTCACATTAAACCTCAGAGTGTTACCACGGATTGCCTGTCTCTGCTGAGAGGGACTGAGAGCCTGCTGTGTGTAGCTGCTTCTGAATCCTGAGCCGTCTTCTTTCTTGCTGTACCACACCTCCACCCGCCAGAGGTTGCTGCCGGAGATGTCGTCGGTGGCACCCCCGTCGAAGGTGACCGTCACATCTGTGGTGACTTCGTTGTTTTGTTCGGGTGAGATGGTCACGGGGGTGTTCGTGACAGACGTGACGAGAGCAGAATCTAGAGTCGACCCTGGGAGAAATTCAATGGGATTAGGCAACAAAGTTAGAGCTAATATTAGTCTCTGTGACAGAAGTAGTCAACCTATGAACACTGCTGCTTGTTGAAAGTTTCTACAAGCTTTGAATAGTTGGTACTGGCTGCTAAATGTGGATTTCTTAAAATTCTTCTGGAAACATGCTTGCAACTGCAAGTTTACCATTCATGGGAATTGATGCAGTCAATGAAAATTAACATGAATTCATCTAAGAAGCACATGGACCATTCATCCTTCAGTCACAACCACCAGGGTGGAAAACGACTCTGTCCACTTTCGCACCTTCAGAAGCTCTCTATGGAAATGTTTGCTGCACAGTAATTGGAACTATGTAGCTATTTTAACAAAATATGCAATGATTCACTTAGAGGTTCCCAAACAATTTTATCAAGGACAAAAGAATTTGGAGGATAAGCGTCATCTGTAGATAAAGTCTCTAACTCAACGGTCTGACCTTATGCTATATCATCCAAACATATGTAAAGATCTGCATTTGGAATCAAAGCCACATACGTTAACATTTTAAAGTGAATAACAATGAAAGGAAAGAAAAAGAAACACTGGCAGGCCAAGCATAAAGATTTGTTTTAATTTTTCCAATCCAACATGAACATGTTGCTGGCAGAAAAAAAAAAACTCTATGTATCAGTCCCACTGAAGGATGAATATTCACACACCATAAGAGTGTCAAACAATCAAACTGAAGATGCAAAGATCAAGCTTTTAAAGATCAAGCTTTTTAAAATATTTTCAGGGTGTTATGATCCCCTGCTTCATATTTATGTTTGCAGACCATTGATCAAGGGAAGTCTGGACAAGAAGACCCTAGCAATGCCCCTGCTGTCCATAAAATCTTATCTTCATTACAAGTTTGCCTTTGAAAGTTGTGTAACAAGTTAAATATTTCTCTTAACACAACAACTGTCGTAAAGAAAAAGAAACAAGTGCTTACTTGAACAATCAACAGGGGCACATCCACTGGTAGACTCCAGGGTCCTACTAAGGAGAATGTAACTTGGATCTGGTTTGTCTCTGCGGATACGACCGCAGATGTACCTGAACTTGCCACATCCCACTGAGGTCAGGTCTGCAGTGATCTCAAGATCCTAGGATAGAATGAAACGAAAGGAAATTTCTGACGCTTCGCCTCGACACTATTGCTCATTCATGCAAATTTACATTAATACTTGAGACCAGCAGCAATATATTTCACGTCTTCAACAGGTTTCCTTTAGTCAGTGGCCTGCAGAGGGGTATCATGAAACCCTGTTTGGAACAGAAGGAACATTAAAGAGAACAAGGAAAATAAAGAAATGAAAGGTAGGAAACTAATTACAATATTATTACGTAAAAGGTTGTAATAACTGATATGCTGTTTGCCGGTTCTCAGTGCACACCTTTCTCACAAACAGTGACTACCAACTATGAATGCTACAAAAAAGATTGCACTCCGTCACCAAGACCACCGAAAACCAACCTCGAACTGAAAGCTGTCAAAACTGACTGGTTGAGCTCCCTGCGCTGGCGACAGTGCGGATTCTACGGTGCCTGTTTGGGAACCCAGGCCATCTGGAGCCTTGCTGAACCAAAGTGTTACCTGCCAGAGGTTGGATCCGGACACCCCCTCCTCCGTGGTGGACTCTTTGAAGTCCACCGAGACAGTGGTCGTGACCAGGTTTTCACGTTCCTCGTAGACGGTCACTCCAGTCAGGGTTATGGATGCAAACTCCACCGTAGGCTCCTGACTCCCTGTCAGATTGCAAAGAAAAAATTTGGTCAGATTCAGGCGATTGTAAGCACATGGACTCTTATCGAGTAGGTTGTCACAAATATGTGCAGCAACCTGCCAATTTGGATTAATTAAGGTAGCTATTGTTTTCTCACATTTCAGACACTGAATATCAAGATCATGACACCACTTGGTCAGCAGCAACTCATAAGGTCGAATCATAATTAATGTACATTAAAGAGGAACTTAATTATTCATCATACTTAATGTACATTAAAGAGGAACTTAATTATTCATNNTGGATTGCAGAAGGCTGGAAGAAATGACTGCAAAGAAGAGGACTGACTGGAGTGTAACCTCTTCAGTTTTGAGATGGCTTTATCACAAGTGATACCTACCTATTACATAAGACCATTACATAACACTATTAATTGGCTGCAATCAGAATTAATATCTTCCAAGTGTAAGGATGCAAACTGTTCATGAATGCAACATGTTCAGATTTAATGTTGAGAGACGGATGAAACATGATTCCTAACGCCTTCTATTAAAGCCATCAATTATCCTGAGGAATTACATCCCAGAGGAGGACATTAATGTTGAATATTGTGACAGTGACTTGCTTGGTAATCAAAAATTGCATCTGGCAATCATTATAGAACATTGGATATCAGTTGTAGNNTATATATGCTATCTCATTTGTATTTGCTGGTATCCCTAATTATGATAGTGTAATGAATACCAGAGAAGAACACATACAACCACTATCAGATTTAACTGTAATACTAGTGGTACTTGTTAACATTTCACTGTAGCAACTGGAATGCCATGATGGAGCATTGAATGACAGTTAAAGGCATGTTTCACCATCTATATTCACTATCACATTTGATAATCATCATAGTGCAATGCATGTTAACTTAGGGTTTATAAACAAGCTGGCACCATATTCTCTGTAATACCTACATTTTGACTAACACATTAATTGCATTTAATGTCAATTGAAGTACAATGTTCTACTTCAAAACATTTGCAATCACATCTAACA
>VJOZ01130133.1:0-14200 GCA_009801055.1 Stichopus horrens | reverse complement strand
TCCATCAGAATATTAGCACTTTGGAATAGAATAGCATCACATTTTCCTTTAAGTCATGGTTGTCTTGAATAGGTGAATCAATTTTCAAGTTGACATTTTGCATCCATTCAGTCACTATTTGAGTCACTATTTCAATCATGCATTTGTGACATGGGCTTGAGACTACTCACTGTTTTGCTGGTCTTTGGTGTACTCTTTGAGATCATTACTCCAATGGTGACCCAATCCCCCTCCACATCTGCTCCTTTGATGTGTCTTTTCAAGATGGAGAGCCTCAGCATCTTCCTCTGCTGCATCTTAACTTTGAGAGCACTCATAGAAACGACTGGATTACTGAAAAAGAAAAAAACAACTTGATTACTGACAAAAGAAAAAAAACGACAATAGAATTTAACCATCTTTGGTGATGATGGAACTTCACTCTAAATGTGAACCCTCCTTGTCCAACATGCAAGAAATACATGTGGTTTTCTTCAAATACTAGGAAATAAAAATGAATAAAAACTTAAATGAATCGGCCAGGCAATGTTCAAAATATTCTCGTAAAGTTTGTAATTATATGAAACTACATGTCAAAAACTTTCAGTCTGCTCTGAGTCATCATGTATGGATACGGATTGTTTGAAACTGTATGAAAAAATTTTTGAATCCGTCGACGGAGCCTATGATGTAGAAGTCGTAGCAGCAGCAAGGGATACCAAGGGACAACTTTTACATCATGCTGTGATTATGAATTATTAATGAGGTTGTCTTGAACTTAATTTATCGTAAAATACATTACATTTCAATATCTTTTTGGACCAAGTCGGTGTTACTTTAATGGGAAAAAAGCTCGTATGGTCATTATTGAATATTCTCCATTTGTGACATATAGTTTGGGATGGTCTGGATAATTCTTTTAAACAAGGAAAATCATTGACTGTTTACAATGTCCACTGTATCCAAACCAACTTTACCATCCTTACTTGATCTAAACAAAACAAGGAAGTCAAAAGAATCGCAGTTCCTTGACACCTTAGCAGAAAATTTTGCACTGATTAGATGTAAAGCTTGTGAAACAGCCATCACTTTTTTGTCTTAAAATTACAACAATTTTTGCATTTCAGATAACAGGAAATACAAGGTTTTGTACCTTTGATGGTTCTTGACTTTGAAACGTCTATGAAAACTTATAGGAATCATCTGCTCATCAATTAGCTCTCTATTGGCTAAAGCAACTTTCACTTTCAAACCCCATTCCCTTCTGAGAATGCATGTTACAGCTTAACACTAAGTCGTCTATTGACGTGACGTCAGATGACCTTTGATATCGAAGAAAGCCAATGGTGATTTTTTGTAAATACCCTTTGACCCTTTGATAAATTATGGTCACACCAAGCCGAATATCAAGGTTTTGAGTGTTTGTAAGGTTTTCTGACAAAGACATCTATCGAAGACAAATGATGTTTGATCTCCACGCAGAACATTACGTTAACGTATTCAATTGATTTTCATATAAATCTAGAGATGAATGAGGTAAGAATGGTTACAGGTGGTTCTTTAAAAAAATTAAGATTCACCCTTTCCAGGTCTGTGTATTAACAATAACAAGATTGTCACATCTACATACAAACTACCAAATGTAGCAAAACATTCTTTGGTGATTACCTGATTCTAATTTTTGAGTAATGTTCAACTTCCCATGGTTCTTCTGTGCTGCGTGGACGGGACGATTTCCCTGTTAGAGATGAGACTACCGCCCTTCTTTGGGAATCTGAAGGCAGAACAAATACACACAAATGTCTTGAGAGAGTGAGACCGAAGCAATGGAGATGGGGTCAACTTTCCCTGTGATAATTGGAGGTTGTACATGTGTGGCTTTTAGAGAGGCTAAGGATACAGCGATTTCTGGATGATTCAACAACCAAATGGACCCATTGCTGTGAGGGAGATTTCAATATCAAACAAGTGAATGAAGTTTAGCCAAAACTGGAGCTGGGTAGTTGATCATTCCCCCACCTCCCCTCCCCCATTGCCTCTGGCATGGAAGTCAGTGGAATGAAAGATGACAAAGACATCAAAGAACATCAACAGAATGGACATCTCAAATAACAAAGCTCGTGTTTACAAAGCTGTATAGTGATGATTAACATTCCCTTACTGTTTGATAGACTGCCTTTGGGTGGTGAGTGTTTTGGTGTGTGGGCTACTCGTTTTTTTGTAGTCTGGTAGAAGCTGCTACTGCTTCCACCCAAATTGCACATGTTTTCTTCAACTTCTTCTGTCTTGCTGTTTCTCATTGGTTTGGCTTTCTCTGAGATGAAGGAGTGAAACAAGGTGAAGTGTCTTGAGTGACAGGTCAAAGTAAAGTAACAGCAAAAAGGAACAGCAAAAAAAAGATATATCAAAAATAGGAATTTTCTAGGATAAAATTGAGAATCTTTTGCAGCATCACCTGCTATCCTGTTGGAAAAGGAGAAAAATAAACTAACCACAAAATGGTAATCTACAGCAATATTGAAAAGTCATTATAGGTTTGGAAGAGCTGTGCAATGGCTAAACCAAATGAACGAGCAAACAAAAACAAAAATATCCATTTTTGAAAAACTGAAATGCTTTGGAAGATCTTCCTCATCAGGTCATAAACAAGAAAGTTTCAATTACACAGGTAATCAATATCATATACAAAGAGAACAACTCAAAAAATAGCACACTACCATAGATATCTAAAGCAAATCAAAGATAGGAGGACGCTGGAGTAGTTGTGTGTCATGAATAGGTCTCTTTTCCTTCATCAAGCAAAATAAAATAAATCAACAGAATTCATATAGCGACAAAAGTTTGCACTAAGTTGCTCAGGCAAGCAGCCATCTTTTGTAAGGGGGGAACAGGAAAGTTTTAAAACGTTCTCTGAAAATGGAAAGGGATGTGGCATTCTTAACGAAGGAAAGGACAAGTCATTCTATACAAAAAAAAGTGTTTGTTTGATTTTGATATCAAAGACCATTGTCAGATGTCTGTTGTCAGATGTTACCATGGAGAAATATCACCATTGCACTTTTTACACCTGAGAGGGGGGTCATGGATTGGTGGCATACCCATCCAGGACCACAGTGCAACAGAAAAATATTCAATTCACTATAAGCATGGACTTCAGATCTTGTATCTTTCATGAAAATGACTCACTCTCTCTTTCTTGTTTGTCGTTTGACGTCGATTCTGTTTCTTCGTCTGAACTCGCCAGAGAACCAAACATTTCCAGAAATGAGGTCTTGGATTTTGTCTTTTCTTCTGTGGTTTCAGCAGGGATTGCACCGTTCTCTGAATTTTTTCCATTTTCTGGAACAATAGACATCAAATAGAATGAATGTACGATTTCAGGTAAAGGCAAACTGTCTGGAAACTTTTCATGCATTGTGCTGGTAAAGCTATGTCCTTCAAGTGTTAATTTCCCGAAGTAATATTTGCAGGTTCTACATATTCTAACTGCTAATGTGACAATTCAACAATGTCACAGTTTCCTCGGATCATACCTGATATGGAATACAAAAACACTCCCTTGTCACACAAGAAGGAAACTTTGTTAAGCTTATCAATGGTAATAATTACCACACCATTGGAACTTCATTCATTGATTGACTGATTCATTCTTTCATTCATAAGTCATCGTCAAAGACGACAGATTTTACACTTTTTTGAGAGGCCATATCCGTTTTCTCTTGCTTTCTGAATTTGAATTGATTTCAGCCTTGGAGAAGAAATTTTCAATTTTGCAAAGCTTCAACTTCATACTGCATGTTATCCGACGAAACACAAAGATCGTTTCAATTGTCTACATGTTCATTGGGGTTCAAAGTTCTTGAATCACACTTGACAAATTATTCTTTCAAAAATCATGGTAAAACACTACCATTGCTATACATAGGACACTTCAGATTTTTCACATAATTTCTACTTTGTCTAAATTTTTTCTTGTTTTCTATGTTGTACTTTGATTTCTGTGACTCTTTTCTCTTTACCACAAAATGATAAACTCATCTTGTTAGAATCTCACTTAATCAGATCAGTTATAAAATTGGTCCAAAGTGTCAGACTCATCATCAGACCATACTAAAGCTAAAACTATTGTATCTACATCAGACCAGACCATCAGACTATAAGTCTGGTCAAACCATCAGACAATATCCAGACCATAAGACCAGAAGGTCAGACCACGTCAGATCAAACCATCACACCATGTCAGACCAGATGATCAGACCAAATGTCAGATCAAGCCATCAGACCATACCTCAGACCAGACATTCAAATCAAATCATCAGACCAAAAGTCAGATCACACTATCAGATAATGTGCCAAGTCAAAATTATCAGATCAATCGACAGATAAAGCCATCAGACCAGGCTGGACCAGACCATCAGAGCATATGAAAGACCAACCATCAAACGATGCCATCAGATTAATTCATCAGACCAATTGTCAGACCAGCATCACAACTCAATCTGTGATGGTTAACTCACTCTTGACTGCACCTTTGGACTTTTCTTCTTTGGATTCTTTTTCTGAACTCTCTAACGATCCAAACATCTCTTGGAATGTTTTCGAGGTTGTCTCATTCCCTTTGGAAATGTCCTCAATCACTGAATCTTGCATTTCTGTGGGGAAGATACAAAGGATGTAAAAGAAGGCGAAAAATGACCGAAAGATTAATTTCAGCAAAAGACCAGTTTTAAAGGACACAACTGTTCCCAAAGCTTTCAAAACGACATTTTACAGAAACATTTTAGACAGCAAAACTTGATAGTATTCTAGTTTTAACTATCTATCTCTGATATACTTTGCCATGAAAGAAAAAAAGCAANNCTGTCCTCTGTGTTCACTTTTTTCTCCTTGATGGAGTTGACAACAGCTTTGTTCTGCAGCATTTTCTGTTTGGTTTTCTCTAGTAGAAGAGAATGTGAGGAATGTCTCAATAAGCAAAGCAACTTTCAAAAACATTGAACATCATTTTGGAAGACTTGTTACGGTCCTTCCACCTGAACTAAAAGAAACAAATTGATTCATTGAAATCCCAAGTGTTTGTGACCTAGCTAGAAATCACAGCTGTTTCTTTTTTAAATGTAGATCATCTAGCACATAACACGCATCATTTTTTCGCAAAACTACTTTCAACAACATTATTTTTCATGCAATCTTGATGAGGACCAAGATACACCAAAATGGTTTTCATCCTAGTAATACATTTTCCTGTAAGTATACCTCCAATCATAACTTACAATCTTGATAAACCTACCTGTGCGGCGGATGCTGACCATAAGAGCAAGTTTCAGTATTTCTTGTCGCTAACTTTGCAATAAAAAAACAATCCATCCAGGAAGGGTGCTCTTTATAATTGAAACTAAAGGCTTCTACCCTGTTCATTCTTGATGATTTCAGCAAACTTAACTGACTAACTGAATAGGATGAATATATCCATCTTGTCCAGACTACATGCTACTGGGATATTTGTTTTGCAATGCACAAAGCTATGTCACCTGATGCCCAATCAATCAACAATAAAACCAATACCAACCAACGATACCAACCAACCAATAACAATCGTTCGCCTTGTGCAACCACGGTGCGAACAAATTTGACTCATACTGCACTTTGATCACGTAAGTAGAACCCAAACATATGCTTAAGCTTGCCACATTGGTCACAGGAATCCCTGCACCGACCATGTGGGTGTATATTCCTTCCAATTTCAATATTGCAACGGTCCCCCTACTTTAAAAAAAAGCAGGATTCTTCACCTAAGATTCTTTGCGGTGTTAATTTGACTAGAATTTCGAGCCATCGTATGAATGATGACTCAGAAAATGAGGCAGAGGAAGGATTTTTGAGTGGGACTTGTGATTTAGAAAATGCCCCTACAAATAAGACAAAGACACTGTCTTTGGCATTTATCTGCTTCAAAAAAGGAGGGAAAGAAAATGATGATATAGTTTTAAGTTAAATTTTTACAGTGAACTATTTTTTCCAGTGTAAAGTTTGTAAATTTGTTACTAGTTTGTTACTTCTTTGTTACATATTTTGTTTTGTTATAATTTTTCTTGCTGTAAGCTTTTTTTGGTTGTAAAACTGTTTTGCTCTTTTTGTTTTTAATGAAAGATTGTTGATTGTTTTTTGGGTTTGTTTGTGCATTATTTGTATATTGTTTGTTTTTAAGAAAAATATTTTGTTATAATTTGTCGCTAATTCACTGTGGTTATTAACACTGTCACCATCTTTTCCAAGTGACCATGTTTTCCCATTGACTTGTAAAAATTTACCTTCTGATCCATTTGACTGTTTTGGCTGTGCATGTAGGGCATTTGGCTTCTTCCTGGTAGCATCTGGACGTTTCTTTTGAAGACTCTTCGAGAGGGAGGGATTATCAAATGACCCTGACAATGCCAGAGAGAAAAGTTCCTGTGAACCCTGACTTCTCTGTTCCTTTTCTGCTTTTAGTTTCTTCAGTTCTCTCCTCAGCATCTGAACCTCCTCTAAGGAGAGATAATGAAAAGGATACATGTTAATCCATAATCACAACTGCCTACGTTTCAAACAAGCTCGTCTGTTGTCATGGTTACGGTAATATCTCAATGGTAGAGCTTGCATGTGACTCATAGACATAAAAAATGAAAAAGTAGGAGATAGCAGTAATTTGTTAAAGTTATTGGTATGTACAGCTGTAGCTCTAACAATGGCATCCAACAGCATATGTGCACTGAGTGTGGAGTAGTGATTACTAAGAATAAACTATGATGCATTGAATACAGGTACATTTATTAAGTCTTCACACTACAAGATTCATAGAATACCTGTGACCTTTAACTTATCTTGCAGTCACTAAATGACAACCCATGTAGATGACCCTTGACCTAAATTTCCTGTCAACAGTCAGTGCTTCCTCAAATTCCCCTTTCATTATCATCACTACCATCACGTTGAATCGCTATGTAGCTATCCACTTTCATTCAAATAGTACACTACTTACTGTCTATGCTGACGGCTGGTGAAGTTTCTAAGTGACCTCTGTCTGTCCTAAGTTTCCTCACCCCAAACTCCCCCAAGCATCAGATTCTTACCCAGAATATGAGCAAGAAACATGTAAACAGTAACAGCAATAACATTTCCCTACCATCACTTAAAAACAAGCTTGAATTAAGCATTTAATGGTCAAAAATTGCTTGTGAAATAAAGTATCCCAGTCAAATCTGGGATCCTCTAGTTAAAAGTTAAATGGTATGTGAGGATTTTTCATAGTTTGGTGTTTCTCTCACAGTTAGACAGCAACCATCCACTCACTGAGAGCCACAGTAGCAATATTTAAATCTAGACAAATTTTTTTCACAATCTGGTTAAGGACTCACACAGCCAAAGACAAACAGTACAACAGCATTGTCCAAAAAAGTGCAGATAAAAGTGTAAGAAAAGTGCAGACATCTTATACAAGTACCTATTAATTCTTCTCTGCTCTTTCTTTCATCTTCATACTGTTCTTCTTCATCATCTACTTCTTTCACCCCTCCTTCCACTCCGTGTCCATCTGCATGTTCAATCTCTGGAATCTCTTCCTTCAGTGCATATGCTCTCTTATTTCTGGGATCTTCATCCTCATGATCATAGGGATTCCTTTCTGCTTCTTCATCCAGGAATGCAGTCAGGGCATCCATCTCCTCCAGCTCATACTCTTCATCAGACATCTTGTAACCTGGTTGGTTCTCCTTTCGTCCAGCACTGAGCTCTGAGGAGGATGAAGCAATTCACTGATTAACGTAACCACCTTGGCGATGAACACTTCACAGTTTTATTTCTAACAATACTTGGCATGATGGCTCAAACTATCAAAACACAAATATGATTGTGCAAAAAAAACTTCTTATGAAAAATCAAATCATACATCCATGCAGTTTTATTTTAAGTTTATCTAGTTGACACTTTCATTTCATTTGTTGTAACTAGAGCCAATACAGCTTTCAAGCCATGACTCCTGAGCACCATATGTTTCTAAAAAGAGAAGATCGACCTGCTGAACAGTAGCTAAATGCTAACCGAACAGCAGCACTGTAGAGTTGGACCTCTTGAGGTTAAACTTCTTTCAGCCCGGTATTCTGTGCCCTCTGCTTTTTACCTCTGAGGACCTGGGGTAAAAAGCATCATTTGCTTACAACTTACACATTTTGTGCCGTGCTTTAGTATAAAGGAAACCAGATAAATATACTTATGATGAAAATACAAGAAAATGAACTATGCAGAAGTCAAAAAGAATCAGTAAGTATAAGGAGTTGTAATTGGCAGTCCCCATAATTCATGTTTAGTTTACAATTAAGTTGTCAATCAGCAAGTTGTATGGTTGCTTGATATTTTTATGACCAGCTATGTGCATCCCACATTGCTAAAACAATACCAACAGAATGTACTACAAGTATGGTTATTTAGTGCCTTCACTTGCAAAGTACCACTTACACTGAGTTAGCATGGTTATTTGCTGTGTTTTTGCACTGATGTAGCCTAGGCCTAGCCAAGGCTGTGGTTGTTTTGGAATCATTCATATTAGTACTTGGTAGGGCTACAGTAGGACCCTTTTTACAAGGACAGAAACTACTTGTGGCAGAAAGTGACTGTATAAATGCCACAGGCCCATATTCCATAACATAAATGAATGCCAGACAAGTTAGCCCAAGTCCAAAGCCTAATTTCATGGCTTCACAATAGTAGTTAGTTGTTAGCCAACACAAAATGATCTAACAAACTGAGGCTGCCCAGTAGCAACATAGGGGCCAAGCTTTACATTACAATTGACCTCATGATGCTTGCCAGTGTGTCTCTGAAGTACTCTAGGCAATAGCCTAACATAGGTTAACTGCATCTCCAGATTGGAAAGCTTGCAAAATGTGAGGGGAATCTTGAATTTGAAAGTTGAGGATCAGGAAGCCCAATATGGGCTCAACAAGGACCCTATACCATGTTGATTGGGGATGAACACCTCCGAGATTCGCCACTCTTTTCGATGAGTGTCCGGAGGATATTGAGGCAGGGGTGAAACCAGACAATCACCAATGTAAACCATGCAAACCCAAACCTCCTCCCGGGACCGCCTTTTAACGTCCCCATCCGACAGACAAGAGTGTATCCCTCGGTCCTTAGCCACTTTCCCAAAGGCTGTGACTGTGAGGGGTGGACAACCTAGTTTAATGCAAATTTAAGAAAAAACTTAACAGTAGTCAGTGTTACCATGGAGCTATGGAGTATGATGTTTCTTAGGAAGTTAGGCCTAGGACACGTAGGACTAGGAGTGGGAAACTAATTATAGTGTTAACGCTAGAACTAGTAACACAGGCTAGGCTATGTTGACAATAACAGTATCAGTGTATGCCTCGCCTAACTTAACATAGGAATGTAGTACATGACAACCTTCAAAAGGCAACCGACATGATCCACTTGTTGTCAACCTTGGTCAATGGACAATTTTGGATTGCTGTTCGATCTTGGTAATCTTCTAACCTGTCTGCACGAAATTTAACAACCCACGGTGCTCCCAGGTGACCGCTCAAGAATGGAATTCTTGCCTAACGTTAGCACATGAGCACAACTCAGTGACTGTAGTGTAACTACTTTATAACATGCAATCTGTTCCAGTACGTACATGTATGATGTATGTACTATGTATCATTCTCCGGTCCGGCTAGATTTCGCGTTGTTGTAATAAATTTTCCCGCGTTCGCCCCACGGAAGTAGTATCCACACTTCCGGTGAGGATTTTAAATTACGGTAGCCTTTTGCGATAGAGAATGTGGTCTGTACATGTCGAAAATTCTCTCAAAATATATGGCGATAGTCACTACCTTCAAACCCTATGGTTAGAAATATTTTACCGGTAAACAGTGGGGGGAATGAAATTCTCACGAACTCAAAGTTCATGAAGTGACATTAATCTTTGTCCTGAAAATGATGGCTCCTAAAGTCTTACGTAGCGTGCAGTCTGTACGCCGAGAACTGTTACGCTAGTGCAGTGCAGGGTACCGATCAGCTGTTTGAACACATCAGTTATCTGTCAGATCTGGCAGGCCGTCTAGCTAGTTATATGTGTCAATAGAATCATTCATTGCTGTGCACGTCTTCTTGCGTCCTGAAGTACGCTGCTTCTGACATATCTGTCTCCACTACTCACTTGCATGTTGTAACGGCCAGTGAAAAACAACGACTAGGAGCCAACAAAGTTTTGGGTACATTTTTGTCTCGCTTGCTGCTCGCTGGATAAGACGCCGGTAAGGTCTTCCCATAAACTTCGTTTGAAAACTTTTGATGTAACTTTTGTAGCCCGAGGCTGTAGTAAGTTAGATCTATCCCTGTCTCAGTTTAGTAACATCATTTGTCAGATTAGGCCTAGGGCCTTATCTTAGGCCTAGATTAGGCATAGGACCTTAATAGCCCAGGCTAGGTAAGGCAATTTATGACAGGATTTAGAATTACCATAGGATATAGGCACGGCGATGAAATTGCTTTGCCAAAGCACTGAAATTCTTTTTGAAAGGAGGCATGGAATTACCAGACGGCAAAGCCACATGATTTATAAGGGCTCCAGTAGACAGAATACCAGAAAGACCTTTTTCACTCAAAGAGTTATCAACGTCTGGAGCCAGTTACCCTCGGAAGCTGTGGAATGTAAATCCATTAGAAGATTCAAATCCTTCCTTACTAGGCCTCAAGAAGGGAAACTTGGACAAATGTCGTACAGTACGTGGTATGTTGGTGTACCACATTGAGTGCAACATTCTTATTGATTTTGATTGAAGTCAAGGGTCATTTGAGGTCATGAAGGTTTGAACTGTTACAACCTTGTAAACACTATTTCTCAAGGAGAAAAACTTGGACAAATGTCATATGTGGTATGCAAGTGTACCACATTAATTGCTAGATCAATTTTGAATTTGGTAGAGGTCAATGGTTACTTACTTAAGGTCAACATGCATCAAATTGTGAAAATGTTGTAAACATGATATCTCAAGAAGAAAACTTGGGCAGACCTTTGATTAAGAATGTTGGTGCATCTCATTGAGTATACAAGAATTCCATTGCCTTTGATGAAGGTCATAGGTCATTTGAGGTCAACAGGGTCACATTATGAAATTCTTGTAAACATCATATCTCAAGAAGAGAACATCTAGCAGATGTCATATCCAGGATATATGTACAGTAGTTGTGTCTCATAGAGTACAAAACCATTTGCATGGTCTTTAATGGAGGTCAAAGGTCATTCAGTGTCTGCAAGGGTCAAATTTTGAAAACCTTGTGGACATGATCTCTCAAAGGAAGCTTGTGCAGATCTTTTATTTCATACAAAGCATACTGCAGGTAGCCTTTGACACATTTTAATGCTACAATGTCAGATTCAGAAGACAATGCTCATACACCAGATCATCAAAACCACAATATATTTGTTCATTCTGGGTTTTTTTTGGGGGGGGATGGGGAACACCCATGGAGAAATTATTGCTACAGTAAACCTTTCCTTGATGTTTCTATTCCATTATTTTAATTCTTTGAGAGGTCTACTGTATGAGCTCCAAATGTATCAACATCTTCTTAAAACTGCAAGAAAGTGTATGTAAACCCAGCAGGATTTTGACAAAAATCCGGCCTGAAGTAAAACTTCATTTTATTTCTCTAAGTTCGGCCGGGCAGTAAATCAATAGAGGCCTGCAAAGCCTCCAGAATGAGACATAAATATAGAACGATGGAGTCTAGTGAGTGCAGTGGTGTTACATGGAGGTTTGCCGTATTGTTTGCCAGTTATAGTCGGCTTTAGTCGGTGCAGTAGATTTATCGTCGGATCGTTGAGTGGACACTTTATCCAAAGTGTAAATCAAAACTTAGTAGTTCATGTCAGCCAAAATATCATCTTATCGTTAGCTGTTATCGTCGGTAATATGAAGTAAGATTGAGGTTTAAATAATTAGCATTGATAACAGACAATAGGACTGTGGTTTGGCCAGTGACAACATTGACATGAGCAGGAGAATAAAATTTTTGAAAGATATTCCTCTATGTGTTAACATAACATGTGTTGAAGTACTGCTGAATATGTGGTCAATATATTACACATAGCAAATAGTATAAAGTTGTCTAGAGAGATAGTGCCATGTAAGCCTGTCCACATGAAAAAAGTAGAAAGATAATTCCTGTTCAAGTGTAGAAAGATGAAATGCAACAAAAAGTAATCAAGCAAGCAAAACAACAGTAAAGTGAATCGGTGATCAGACAGCTGAGATATGGTTTTTGCGTAATATTATTTTTCAACTGTTCAGGTGACATTTTCCATTACGACAAGCACAAAGCACAACAAGGTTGTACATAGATGTCTGCTATGATGCTGATCAGCTGTGTGTGCCATGCACTATTCATAATGCTTAGCCAATCACAGTCTATGTAACTGACACACAACCCTCTCCCGTCTGAAACATTGTATTATATATATATTTTTTATATTTTCACAAATTGTTCTTGGATCTTGCAAAAAACCATCATATTTTTGGAATGAGCAGGGTGGTTTTCAGAAAATAGTTAATAGTGTTTTTAAAAGATTGTAACAAGCTTGTTCCATTTGAATGAAGCAATGTGATTTCTTCAGTGTTGCAAAATCTTAAAAAAAGAATTAGGCACCACCTTGTGGGATGGTGAGAATCAAACGAAAGCTTAACTAGTAGTGGAGGTGCCTACGGATGTGTAAAATGTAAAACTTATGAAACTAGGCTATAATCAATCACTATTCTGGGGATGATCTGGGTGGTTAAATTGTACAAGTTTACATCATTTGAAAGGTATTACAACTAAGAGTCTTAATCCATGTGAATTGAAACATTTCATTTAAAAAATGGGAATGAAAAATACAATTTACCATGTAGTTATGTTAAAAACCTTTAGAAATCCTACCAAAGTAAGAGCTATCTGCTCGTACTGTAGGTACTGTAAAGAAGACTCTGAATATTTAAATTGCCAGGATGTATTGCTTTTGTTTACCACATTGCGTGTTAGAAACAATTACTATAACCATATTCTGATGGTACCCTACTGCAACTGCAAGGTCAGATTTTAGCTAGTTGAGTGTACAACTGAAAGTGGTCATGCTATGGCATTTTACACAATTGTTTCTGCAGCAGCGACAATGTCGCTGATACTCATTGAGTAAAACTACATTTTTGGAGAAAACGCCCCACAAATGGACAAGAAGTGCATGATATAATATTTTAGATTTTTGTGTTTAATTAGTGTATCTGAGCTGGATTTGGAAGCCTTAGTGAAAGGGTAATGGTGAGGTTTTGAAATATTTCTGTGCACAAACTTGTCTGTGAAAATGTGTCATCACTCTGTTATCGTATGTGTGGAAGGCTATACAACAGGTGAGAATGTTAAAAGCTTATTTTCATAGGTTAAATGAAATATCCAGGCAGTTGGGGAAACAGACAGTAATTAACCCCAGTGAACTTTACATCTAGGTGCTAAAGTCTGTGGCCAAATTGTGCTAGTCATGTTTGTTTCGATAGTGGAATGCAGGGAGAACTAGATATTGGTGTTCTTAAGTGACAAATTCACCAGTAGCATTGTTGACAAAGTTTAGTTTTTATTTCAGAATGTCTTATCACCTCTGACAAGAACATCACCAAAAAGTCAAAATGGCGGGTAGTCATCCATCTGTTGCAACCCTGGGAAAAACTTTGGCAGTGAATCCTGACTTTATCAAGGAGAGGACTGCATCGACCTGTAATGCCCAAGAACTGGCAGAGATAGTTGGGGGAAGCCACTATAAGAGGAGAAAGTTTATAGGTGAGGTGACAACAGGACCATCACATATTGGAGAACCAAGAGCTCTATTGAATCTTTGCTTTTCTTTTCATCTGTAAAAAAGTTATTGCTGTAGAATGCTGACTTTAACCAGTTGTTACTCTCTTCAGAAAATTAAACACAGTACAAAGATTAAGTGACATTCTAATTAGATGAGATCAACTGTAATCTCCTGTAGTGCTGTTGAAATATATAGCGATATCAATAAACGATAAAGCTACTATGAGAGGAGGCAAATGATATATTACGATATCGACAAACGATAAAGCTACCATAAGAGGAGTAAGTTTATAGGTGAGGTGACAACAATAGCATCACATATTGGAGAACCAAGAGCTCTATTGAATCTTTGCTT